>VWZI01002458.1:955190-972485 GCA_013396835.1 Psilopogon haemacephalus | reverse complement strand
CCCCCCCCAAGCCCTGTTCCAAGAAACTTGGTGACCTTTCCTTCATGCCCTCCAGGCTTTGGGAAAAAAAGGACTTGAAATGTGGCAGGATTTTGGCTCCTGTGTCAGGAATGCACTGCTTGCTTGCAAAAATCTCCCAGCAAGTGCTGCCAAGTTATAGAGGATAAATCATCTTCCCAACAAGTGCTCGCTGAAGCTGGGCAGCTGAAAAAGTCCTCCCCAGCTTCAGTCTGGCCTCACAGCTCCTCATGTCCCATTAGACTTGGATAGTTTCACCCAGGAGAAAGGTTCCACTGCTCTGCATCTGGCAGAGCAGAAGGAGCTGGAGGTGGAGGAGAGGGCAGATGTGGCTTGGTGGTGGGACAAGGACAGAGCAAATGCCTGGAGCACACAGGGGACTTGCTGGGTGAGGGCTGATCATGAGGATGGCAACTTAGAGGACATCAAAGAGCTGAAGCAGCAGGATACAATGGAAGAGACTGCAGTGACAGGACAAGGGGTGGTAGTTTAAAACCTAAAAAGGGGAGATTTAGAATAGGTAGGAGGAAGATATTTTTTACTCTGAGGGTAGTGATGAGACCCTGGCCCAGGTTGTCCAGACAGATGGTAGGTGACCCTCCCCTGGAACCATTGCAGGTCAGGTTGGACAGGGCTGTGAGCAACTTGCTGTAATTGAAGATGTACAGGCTATCAGGCAGTGATAGGACTAGGGGGAATGGAGCAAAGCTGGAGGTGGAGAGATTCAGATTGGATGTGAGGAGGAAGTTGTTGACCATGAGAGTGGTGAGAGCCTGGAATGGGTTGCCCAGGGAGGTGTTTGGGGCCACATCCCTGGAGGTATTTAAGGCCAGGCTGGATGAGGCTGTGGGCAGCCTGATCTAGGGTAGGGTGTCCCTGGGCATGGCAGGGGGGTTGGAACTAGATGATCCCTGTGGTCCCTTCCAACCCTGACTGATTCTACAATTCTGTGATTCTCCCAAGGTGTAATAATTGATTGTAAAGTGCATCATAACTAAATAAATAACAGCCAAGAAAGCAAAGGCAACCCAAAGCAAATAAATGGTCTGAAAGTGCTGTGATTAAAGAGGCTTCCTATGCCAAGTTCAAAGCAAGGTACTTTGATTATCAGTCTCTGTAAGCAAGTGGACTTGTGAATGGTGTGGTGATTTTCTGACGAGCTCCACAACCACCAGCTCAGACAGAGCTACAGCAGTGGCCAACACCTCAGCAACATGGGCCACAAGATCTTTCTAGACTCTCAGACCTGTATCTAAAGCATCCCTTATCTCCAATTTTCTTTCCTAGCCTGACAGAGAGATGTCTCATGTGCTGTAGTTGCATTTTTCAATTCAGTCTGCCTCCTTTCTCACCCACTGAGATACCTGCCACCAGCAGGAGAGGGTAATGCCTCCAGTCAACCCCAGTCCTTGCCCCCCAGTCCTGGGATTTCCTTCTTATTTAGGATAATGAACGCAATTGCCCTCAAAACTGAGTTGTGGGGCTTGCTTTGGCTGTGTTTACTGTAAATGGATCTGCATTCATCACCACCACCTCCACTCTGGCGCTTCCCTGTGGGCCTGGTGTGGGTTAGGAACTTTCCTCCCCACCACCACTCTTTGACATTTACCAGACTAGCTCAGATGGCTTGGAAGGGAGATGAAACTGTACTTACAGCAAGGCCAAATTTACAAGCATATCTAGACAATATATTGACAAGTATCTACAATTATATACAAATCAGAAATACTACAGAAATCCAAACTCCCTCCCAGACAAAGAAACTGCCCAGAAGGGCTCCAAGCTACCTTCTCTCTCTCCCTCTGTCTCTCAGACAGGCAAACAAAACCCAAAGCCAGCAAAGCTTACCTGGTAGGTGTTAGCTGAGATTAAGAGGGGAGAGATTAGACCAGCTCAAAGGAGAAATAAACAGGACAATGGCCCAGGACAGTGAGGAAAGATTATTTACATTTTAGCTTTTTAATCCCTCCCAGCAAACCAATGAATGGTGTAGACAGCATCATTCTTTTCTTTTCACAACCACTGATCTAATTTCTCTCATTAGAATATTCCAGTTGGCCTCCAACCAGCACCAGACCCATCTCTCCAGGGCATGATGGAGAAACCTTTCTCATAAGGTGCTTAAAGGATGCAAGGGGGCTGGTTTCAACACCCAGGTGAGCAGCTCTTTTTCTCTTCTGATCACAAGCAAGTTGCTCAGTCCATTCAAACGCAACTTTTGAGGGAACCTTGAGAGCCTACACCTTCATCTCACTGTTGCCACACAACCAGTAGATGCCATCCCACCATCAGTCTAGCCAGCACCTCAAAGACCACGTGGAATTCCCATCTCGAAGTGGCCCCACAAGCTCCACCCCAACCTCACATCTCTGTGTGGTGTCCAGATCTCAGGTGTCACCACAGGGCTGAAAAGGGCTCTCTTGAGTTATTTCCAGCACTTCCAGACACAGAGACCCATGGGATCATTTTGGCTGGAAAAGATCTGGAAGATCATCGAGCCCAACCTGTTAGCTCAGCACTGTTGGGTCCCTCCTAAAACAAATTTCTCAGCACCATGACTTTTAAATCCAGAATGGCTTTGGACAGGCTGTTGCAGTGCTTGGCAACCCTTTCAGTGAAGAAATTGTTCCTTGTGTCCAAACTAAACCTCTCTTGGAGTAACTTGAGGGCGTTTCCTGTCACTGTGACTCCACCCAAAAGACACCATCCAGGTGTTCAGTCATTTGTTTTCTTTCCTATTTTATCTTTAATTACCAGACCCTTGATCTCTTTCGTAGCAAGCCTCACTTTGCACCACTTTGTCAAAGGTGGTGGTGGAGGAAGGATGTAATTAGTGATGCTTCCATTTTGCTGCTACTTGCCTTATAGTGCCATGGTCTCATTGATTGGATAGGGCTGGGTGAGAGGTTGGACTGGATGATCTTGGAGGTCTTTTCTGTGGGGTTGGACTTGATGATCTCTTTGGGTCCCTACCAATCCTTGGCATCCTGTGATTCTGTGTCAGGCCTGGAGAAAAGAATGGTCCCAGGACACCTTATACCTTCCCAGTACCTGAAGGGGACTACAAGAATGCTGGAGAGGGATTTTTTACAAGTGCTAGCAGTGATAGGATGAGAAGGGATGGAGTGAAGCTGGAAGAGGGTAGAATTAGGCTAGATGGTAAGATTCTTTACAGTGAGGGTGGTGAGACACTGGAACAAGTTGCCCAGGGAGGTCATGAATGTCCTCTCCCTGGAGATGTTCAAAGCCAGGTTGGACAGGGCCTTCAGCTACCTGGTCTAGTGGAAGGGGTCACTTCCCGTGGTGGGGACATCAGAACTAGACCATCTTTAGGGTCACTTCCAATTCAAATCATTCTGTTTCTTTACAAGCCCAGAGGTGGCCTTTCTCCAAGGACAGAGGTGCATGAGTGTCCCAGTGGAGAACTGTGCACAATTTTGGGCTTCCCGTTTCCAGAAAGACAAAAAACTACTGGAGAGAGTCCAATAGATACTACAAAGATGCTGAGGGGACTGGAGCATCTCTCTGAGGGAGAAAGGCTGAGATACCTGGGACTGTTTTACCCAGTGAACAGAGAGAGGGGATCTTCTCAATGATGATCAATAGCTAAAGGGCAGGGGACAAGAGGATGGTGCCAGGCTCTTTTCAGTAGTGCCCAGAGACAGGACAAGGGGCAATGGGCACAAACTGCAGCTCAGGAGATTCTATCTGAACATGAGGAAGGACTTCTTTGCTATGAAGTTGTGGGAGCCCTGTGCTGAAGCACTGAACCAAGCTGCTCAGAGTGGTTGTCTCCCCAGCCTCCCAGAAAGGAATCTCCTCCCCTGGAAAGATTTCCAACCCACCTGGACATTGTCCAGCAACCTGCTGTGGGTGACCCTGCTTCAGCAGGGTGTTGGAGCAGGTGGTACAACTTTTGTCACGTCCTCAGCATGGGTGACCCTGCCAGAGTGGATGGGTGACTGGGAAGACTGGGCTGAGTCATAGAATCAGTCAGGGTTGGAAGGGACCACAAGGATCATCTAGTTCCAACCCCCCTGCCATGCCCAGGGACACCCTACCCTAGATCAGGCTGCCCACAGCCTCTGCCAGCCTGGCTGCAAACACCTCCAGAGATGTGGCCTCAACCACCTCCCTGGGCAACCCATTCCAGGCTCTCACCACTCTCATGGTCAACAACTTCCTTCTCACATCCAATCTGAATCTCCCCACCTCCAGCTTTGCTCCATTCCCCCTAGTCCTCTCACTCCCTGATAGCCTAAAAAGTCCCTCCCCAGCTTTTCTGTAGGCCCCTTCAGCTACTGGAAGACCACAATAAGGTCACCTGGGAGCCTCCTCTTCTCCAGACTGAACAGCCCCAACTTTCAGTCTGTCTTCATAGCAGAGGTGCTGCAGCCCTCTGAGCATCCTCATGGCCCTTCCCTGGACACACTCCAGCATGTCCACATCCCTCTTGTAATAGGGGCTCCAGAAGTGGTGAGTCAGCACTCACCTCATCATTTCTGCCTCCCCTCGCTGGTGTGGAGCACTACCCAAGCTTTCGAGGGGCTGCTCCATGGTTTTGTTTTGGTTTGTCTGTTTTGTTTTCCCTTGTTCGTTGGAGGTTTTTACCCCCTAGGAAAAAAAAAAATCCTACTGAAATTTTCCTTCGCTCTCCTCCCTTGCTGAATCAAGACATGAAAACAAAAGCCCAGACCCTAAATGTCACAAAACTTAATGCTCCTTCTGCAAAACAGAATTCTTATTGTCCAGCAGCCCTAACTTATTGACAGGCAGAGGCAAAGCAGATGGACCTGTGACGGCAGTGGAAAAAGAAATAAAAGAAAAACCAAAGAGACAAGAAGAAATTAAAAGAAAAAAAACACAAACTCTCTCCAGGCAGGATGCAGCTCAGTTCCCAAGGATGCTGCTGATGCTACAGACATGGCTGTGAGGTGTTGGGGGGCATGGGGCTGTTCCCATCACCCAAGACTAAGGCTTTCTGCAGCTCACAGGACTGGATTTACCTCAGTTAATACAGTCAAGTAGCTGCTGCCTCTGTATGGCTGCTTCACAACAGCTGCAAGGGTTTTCACCTGGAGCTGGAATCACAGAAACTTTTAGCTTGGAAGAGACTTTTAAGATCACTGAGTCCAACTATTAATCCAGTACTGCCAGGTCAGCATCACGTCTACACATGACTCCACACTGCCCTAGGTAGCCTGTTCCAGGGATTGAAAACCTTGTTGGGGAATAACTTTTTCCTAATGTCCAAATCAGACCTCCTCGTGCATCTTCCTGGTCCCTCCCCAGTTTATGCAACCTCCATTCCCTTCCAGCAGCTGGGAACGAAAATGGTTTCAGACAACCAAAATGTCTGATGCCATCAGCTGTGGACGTGGTTTTGGAGTGTTGGGTTGGGCTCGATGATCTCTGGAGTTCCCTTCCAACCTCAAACCATTTGTGAGCCTGAGAGTGTATGAAATGCCCTGAAGAAGCCAGAGCTGTGCAGCAAAGCCTTGCACAGCACATGGCCATGCACAGCACACGGCCATGCTCTTGCTAACTGCTTTGGGCACATCCTTAGCTTATGATTTTATTATATTTTTTTTTAATATGCAATATCTTCCCAGGATCTGAATACTCATTCCAGTAGTATTAAGATGTTCCCAAATTGCAGAGGGGACTCTCTGCCTTATCTTAACCCTATTTTCCTGGGGGGATGACTCAAGGCTGGTGGCAGCAGGGGATGTCTCTTGGTGGCAGAGAGATGCACACACGTGAGCTTGTAGCCTAATTTGACTCCAGATATAGGGAAAATAAATCATCAAAACCAGAAGAGGAAGATGAGAATGGGCAGAGGGGAGGGCAGATGTAATGCCAGGTCAAGACACTTCATTTGTGTCCAGAATCATAGAATGGTTTAGGTTGGAAGAGATCTCAAAGATCATCCTGTTCCAACCCCCCTGTGCCATAGGCAGGGACACCTCCCACTAGAACAGGATGCTCAAGACCTCATCCAGCCTGGCCTTGAATACCTTCAGGGAGGGAGCAGCCACAACCTCCCTGGGCAACCTGTGCCAGTGCTTCACCACCCTCACTGTAAAGAACTTTTTCCTAATGATGGAAGGAAGTTGGGAGCATCTCTCCTCTGTTCAAACTGCCAAAATATATTAGCCATGGTGGAAGGGGAAGAATATACTTACGTATTTTATTCTTACTGTTGTGCTTCTGAGGAGAAACAAGTCCTAGGAGAATGCTGAGCCTGACCTGCAGCAAGAAGCTGGGCACTAGTTAGGGGGTAAAAGTTTTCAGACTAGGTAGGAGATGTAAGTGGGAGTGCAGAGCTACAGAGGAACACCTGCTCCAGTGTGAGAGGCATCACACCACTTGTCAGCTGGTGCCTCATCAAGTGACAGGGTGAGGGCTGACTGTTTGAAAATGGAAGAGGGAAATTTGGATTAGAGAGAAGGAACAAATGTTTCACACTGAGAGTGGTGAGACACTGGCCTGGGTTGCCCAGAGAGGTGGGAGATGCTCCCTCCCTGGAAACATTCCAGGACAGATTGTTTGGGGCTCTTAGCAACCTGCCCCAGTTGAAGATGTCCCTGCTGACTGCAGGGGAGTGGGCTAGATGATCTTTAAATGTCTTTTTTACCCCAAAACAATCTCTGAATCTGCAATTACAGGCATCCAGTTGAGCTTCATAGTGCGGGAAAGGTGAAAAGAGAGAGAGAGGAAGAGCTGGAGGAAGGTGCTAGTACACACCGTTGGGTTATCCTGTCTGGCACAGCCATCCTTTGCTTCACTTCTGGAAACACTCCAGTGCAGGCTGTTGAACCCATGGCTGCAGTGTGGCTCCACAGCTGCTGCAGGTGTGAGGACAACCAGCTGTGCCACAGCAGCCTTCTTCCATGTGTAAGAGGCCAGCTGGCAGCAGGAAGCCTCCTGCGGCACAGAGAAAGGGAGCAAGGGCAGCTCACAGCTTCCAGCATGGTCTGGTAGGTCAACCCACATGTGCACAGTGAGATGATTTCCTGCTTCATCCACAGAGACTGTCCAGATACCTGTTGCAATCAGAGTCAGGGCTGGCCCAGCCACCAGATGAGTGACAGAGGCTCCCTCTCAACTCCTATCTCAAAAGGAAGAGAAAGTGAATAAAGGAGAGACTGATGGGTTGGGAAAGAGAACTAAACCAACTTGAATGGAAATAGCAACAATAAAATCAAATAGATACAAACCAATATCCAACCCAAATCCTGATGGCAATGACATCACCATCACTGCTGATGCTGGGAGCAGGCACTGGGGAAGTTCCAGCCTGGGCTCAGCAGCAGAGGGAAGCTGGATTCAGGAGCTGGATTTGGGAACTGGATTCAGGAGCACATGGATCGGGATGGAAGGCAGAATGGACAGAGTCCTCCCCAGACCCTTGCTTGACCCTGGTGGCTCCTCAGCAGAAGATGACATCCATGCAATGCATTCCCTCATTGGTCAGTTTATGACCACCTGTGCCACCTGCCCGCACCCCAGCACAAGCCACAAGGTTTAGCAGTGCCCTTGAGTCTGCACAGGAGCAGGTCTAAGCAAGAGCCTTTCTGGCAGTAACTCTAACCATCAGTGTTAGAAGCAGCCACTCTCTGTGGAAACCTGCCCTGCACTTCAGAAAGCTCCATCACTGAGCAGCAACAGAGCTGAGAAGTCAAATCACCCAGCAGAGCTGCTTCCATCCTAGCTCAGACCAGGACGCACACTTCTGCTGGCAAGCTCCTGGAACAGCTTCAGCGCCCTTCTTGTGGAAGTTCCTCCTCTTTTCTTGTAAAACAACCGATTCGAGTAAATTCTGACTCTGCATTCCCACCTTTGCTTGACAAACAGGGCAGGGAAATGCCATCAACACGCAAGTGTTCCTCAAGCCACCTTGTTTTCGCTCGTCACTCACTGCCAGTCACAGTGGAAACACCACTTCCTCCCACGGGCTGCCAGGGCTGGGCTGCAGCTCCCTGCTTCTCATCAGTTAGCCAGCCCAGTGCTTTTCTGGCCTCCTCCGTGAGGCAGCTACCTTCTGCAAACACCTTGCCCGGCCGACTAAATCAGACACTGAGGTAATTATTTCCACCCCATCTCTTTGCGTCGCTTCCAAGCTGACCACCCAAACACAGGAGACCCACCCCCGGCACTTGGGAAACACCACAGACCTGGTCCCGGATAACTGAAGTCATCCCTGCTGGTTAAAAACTCAGATTTTACACCACAGAGCTGGTCTCAAATAACTGAAGTCATCCCTGTTGGTTAAAAGCTCAGATTTTACCATCCCTGTTCATTAAAAACCAGATTTTACACCACAGAGTTGGTCTCAAATAACTGAAGTCATCCCTGTTAGTTAAAAGCTCTGATTTTACACCACAGATTATCCCTGTTGGTTAAAAATTCGGATTTTACCATCCCTATTGATAAAAAAAAACAGATTTTACACCACAGACCTGGTCCCAGATAACCAAAGTCATCCCTGCTGGTTAAAAACTCAGATTTTACCATCCCTGTTGATTAAAATCCAGATTTTACACCACAGACCTGGTCCCAAATAACTGAAGTCATCCCTGCTGGTTAAAAACTCAGATTTTACCATCCCTGTTGGTTAAAAGCTCAGATTTTACACCACAGACCTGGTCCCGAATAACTGAAGTCATCCCTGCTGGTTAAAAACTCAGATTTTACCATCCCTGTTGGTTAAAAGCTCAGATTTTACACCACAGACCTGGTCCCGAATAACTGAAGTCATCCCTGCTGGTTAAAAACTCAGATTTTACCATCTCTGCTGATTAAAAACCAGATTTTACACCACAGACCTGATCCCAAATAACAGAACTCATCCCTGTTGGTTAAAAGCTCAGATTTCACATCACAGACCTGGTCCCAAATAACTGAAGTCATCCCTGTTGGTTAAAAACTCAGATTCTACACCACAGATCTGGTCTCAAATAACTGAAGTTATGACAGAGAGCAAGGGAGACCTTCATAGGAGGCTTCTACTCAGACCACAACCACCATGTTGTATTTTATACACTGTATTTCCTTCAGGAAAAAAATAATAATCTTCATTTAACAGTGCTCAAAGGACTGGAGCAGCTCTGCTATGAGGACAGGCTATGAGAGTTGGGGCTCTGCAGTCTGGAGAAGAGAAGGCTTTGAGGAGACCTTAGAGTAGCCTTCCAGTATCTGAGGGGAGCCTACAGGAGGGCTGGGGAGGGACTGTTCACAAGGTCTTGTAATGACAGGACGAGGAGGAATGGGTTCAAACTGGCAGAGGGGAGATTTAAACTGGATGTTAGGAGGAAGTCCTTCATGGTGAGGATGACGGGGCACTGGCACAGGTTGCCCAGGGAGGTTGTGGCTGCTCCCTCCCTGGATGTGTTCAAGGCCAGGCTGGATGAGGTCTTGAGCATCCTGATCTAGTGGGAGGTGTCCCTGCCTATGGCACAGGGGGTTGGAACTGGATGATCTTTGAGGTCCCTTCCAACCTAAACCATTCTATGACTCTGTAATTCTATGATTCTTTCCTGATGCTAATCCCCCCTGGCTGATCTACCTTTGCCTATCTGCTGCATAAGACAGCTGGTGAGATAAGATTGGGGAAGGTGGTAGAGGTGGTTAGAAATCCCTCTTAGGGACTTTGATCTCTGGGAGGGCTGTGGTGTTTCTGTATTACCTTTTCACTGTATCTATCTGTAAATATCTGTTATACATGTTAAATATCTGCTTTATATTGTACAAAGCTGTAAATACAAAGCTTCGTTACTTAATTTCCAGCCAACTGAGTCCTCGCCTGGGTTATTTCAAAGTACAGGGGGGTGGGGAGCTGCTGAACTACCACAACCTACCATAGACTTTTATCTAGGAACTTCATGAAGCATTTCCCTGTGACACTTCAGGATAACCTTCCCCTTTGCCATGCAGATTACCTTGACCCATGCTTGTTCAAGACCCTAAACACAGGAGCAGTGAACGTGGAGAGCTTTACAGGCACTTCCACCAGTGTGAATCCTTCACAAGCATCAGGAAGATGCCTCTTGCTTGATGCATTTGACCTCTTCCCTCTGCCTATGGGATAGAGAAGAGGAATGATGGTTCCCCCAGACCACAACATGTGTGTGAGGAGCTTGGGGGAGATGGAGACACTCGATGTGCTCATGGAAAGGGCAGGATGGTTTCTGCTGAACCAGCTTGCCCAAAGCCATCTCATGCACACTGGGCTTACCCATGCAGCTCACCATGGCTTCTGCTGGGAGCGTGGTCATGGCATTGGGAATCCAAGGGACTGTCACTTCCCAGAAAGGAAGAAGTGTTGGCTCACTATGGCAGCTGGGATCTCTGCATCACAGGCAATAAAATGAATGATTAATTGAGCTATTCACCACTCAAAATCAACCTTCCTGCTCCATTAAACCCTTTACAGGTTTGATGAGATTCCCTGATGGACTGAGCAGAAATTGCTGCCTTCATCCCAAGAGTAAAATGCTTTGCCTTCTCCTGTGGAGCATGGAGCTGGAGAGGGCAAGGAGGGAGCAGGAGCACACGGGTGGCTGTTGGGAAACACTTACCTGAAGCCAAGGGAGCTTCACTTGACGTTGTTGAGGAACTGAGGAATTGTTCAAATCCCACTTTCGCTAAGGCTCAACCACACAGGGACCACTTGTTAACTTTCACTCCTCTTAAAAACGTTCTCCAGGCTACACTCTGCTCCTTATCTGATCTCTGGGCTCTCAGTTCCTTCTCTATAGCCACCTTCTTCTCTCCCTCAGCATCATCTTCTTGTCTGGCTCTGCCTGGCCTTGCCATGACCTTGCCTGCGTCACTGGCCATGGCTTTGCTGCTGTTCTCAGCCATCCCATGGTCTTCTGAAAAGCTAAGTTCCTTCAGGACCTCTCCAACAGCTTTGAGCCTCCTGCCTTTCTTCCTCTAGCCCTGGATTCATTCTGATTTTCCCCATTCCCTCAGTGTGGCTGAAAGCCTCCTGGTGAGATCCTCCAGTAACCCTCTCCTCCAGCTCCTCTAGACCTAGCCACAAGCACTGACTCCTCTTGGCACAACTAGTAACTTATTTCTCACCACCACCATCCTCTATCCTTCTCCTCTTTCCTGGCCTTCCTCTCTCCCTCCTGCTTGCCAGAGCACATGTGGCTGCAACATCCCTCTTGCTGTGCTGCCTTCTCCTCAAGCTTTCTCCCCTATTCCAAGGACAACTCACTGTACCATATTCCTCAAACACCTCCACTTAGCAGCCTCACTGTCACCTTCCCCATGGTCAAGGCCTCTGATGCACTTCCATGATTTATTTCTCTCCCTCTTCCCTCCTTCATCTTCTCCTAGGGTATTTTCAGGCTTACTCCTGGCCTGCTCCCTCATAGTATCCCTCCTCACACCTCCCTCACAGACCTCTTCCTGACCCCACAGCAGCTCCGATTCCCACCCACCCCATAGCCAATTTGCCCTGTGCAGCCACAAGCAGCAGCTCAGACCTGCCCTCACCTTTTTACAGCCACTTTGACCTTCTCTCTTCCTTTTTTTTTTTCAGTGGGGGAAAGCAGTGAGGAGAGCTGCCTTTAGCCATTGACTTCTTTTGTTTTTTGTTTTGGGTGTTTTGTTGTTTGGTTTTTTTTCATGCTTTTGCTGCTCCCCACGTGCCACCTTACTTCTGAGAACTAGCTGACTTCTCCTCCTGGCCAAAATCCACTTCTCTACTCCAGACCTGCTCACCTCTTCCCTTGTGAAAGGCAACTCTAAGTCACCGCAGCAGCATGTACTAAATGATCCTAATGATCTCCAGCTGAACCTGGCAAATGTCCTGTCCTCCACCAGTTGTCCACCTCCATTCTTGCTCCTTCTCATCCACTGGGTCCATGCCTGCAGCCCCCTTGCTGAGCCCTGTCCATCCAAAGGGTTTCTCCTGGTGAAGATGTAGTTTGGCTGGTATGGTAAAGAGCAATGTCAATAATGCTTCCATCCTACCAGGCTATTTTCAGTTCCAATCCACATGCAGAGTGCACTGGAGAGGCTGGAAGGAGACAATAGGAAGCTGAAAGGCTGCACACAAGCACTCCTCTTCCCCTGCCGGGAGCTGAGCCCACCTCCTCCAACTGGTGACCAGGGCAAGGGGTCACTGGTACCAGAGTAACAGTCTTCATCCTGCGATCACCAAGCATGTTGGAGAAGGGAGAAATGGGTTTATCAGGGGGGACTTTGGAACGTGCAGTTTGTTTTCCTTAAGAGCTTGCAGGAAAGATGGATTTCTGGAGTGCCACAGTATCTGCCTGTGTCCTGCAGTGCAGTCTCCAGAGTTTGGTAAGGCCCAAGGCATGGATGGACAGGTCTCCTCAAGCAGAGTCTCAAATGTGAAGTGCTGAGAGCCTGCAGCAGGTGCCCATTCACCTATACTCACCTGAACTTTCCCTCCTTTCCCCTAGCCCAGTATTTTCATGCAAATTCTCTCTTCCACATTCACATGGAAGAAACCTGCCCAGATGTGTAAAATGCCATTCTGAAGTGCACATGAGCACATTTTGTGCAAAACCTTCACCTTTTACTCAGCCATTCTGTCTTCCAGTGAGACCCCACAGGCAATGCTGGGTCCTTTGGAGTCCCCAAGGCAGGAGAGACAGGGACCTGTTGGAGCAGGGCCAGAGGAGGTGACAATGGGGATGTAAAAGCTGGAGCCCCTTTGCTGTGAGGACAAGTGAAGAGAGTTGGGGTTGTTCAGCATGGAGAAGAGAAGATGCCAGAGAGACCTTCCCGTGGCCTTCAGGACCTGAAGGAGCCAATCACAAAGGTGTGGACAGACTTTTGTGGGGGCCTATTATAGCAGGAGAAGAGATGCTGGTTTTCAACTAAAAGAGAGAGATTTAGAGTAGATAGAAGGAAATAATGTTTTACACTGAGGGTGATGAGACTGGCCTTGTTTGCCCAGAGAGGTGATAGATGTCCCATCCCTGGAAATATTCCAGGTCAGGTTGGTTGGAGCTCTCAGCAACCCCGTGTAGCTGCAGATGTCCATGCTGACTGCAGGTGAGTTGCACTATATGATCTTTAACTGCTCTTCCAACCCAAACCAGTCTATGACTCTACGATTCTGATCTCAGCATAAATTTTGCACAGACAATTTTTTTTTTTTTAATCAACTTTTCTAATCAGAAATGAAACAGAGTTAAAGAACCTTGGCAAATATCTGCAGCTCACAGGGTGCAGGATGGCAAGTGGCATGGAAACTGTGCTTCAGATTAAAAAAATATAAAAGAAGGAGAAGGAAGGAGAAGAAGGAGACGGAGAAGGAGAAGGAGAAGGAGAAGGAGAAGGAGAAGGAGAAGGAGAAGGAGAAGGAGAAGGAGAAGGAGAAGGAGAAGGAGAAGGAGAAGGAGAAGGAGAAGGAGAAGGAGGAAGAGGAGGAGAAGGAAGAGAAGGAGAAAGAAGGAGAAGGAGGAAGAGGAGGAGGAGAAGGAAAAGAAGGAGAAAGAATGAGGAGAAGGAGGAAGATGAGGAGGAGAAGGAGAAGGAGGAGACGGAAAGATAAGGAAAAAGAAAAATAAGAAAAACAAACTGAAAAAGAAAAAGAGAGAAACGAAAAATAAAGAGAAAAGGAGGGGGGGGGGAGGAAAAAAAGCGCCTTTCTCCCAATTTCCTGCACCAATCCTCTTCACTCTGCCTGTGCCGAAGCACCACCACCTCTCAGAAACGAGCTGATGGGGTTCCAGAAAGCCTCCTGCCTGTGTCAGGGCTCGCAGCCGCCCCTGTCCGCGGTGTGTGCGCAGGTTCCCGGTGGCAGAGGTCTGGCCGGCAGCGCTGGGCGGGTTTGCGTGCCGGGAGCCAGGACAGGTGGGGCTGCCTTCGGCGACGCTCTCACCACCGTGGTGGATGGTGAAGGTTCGGCGGGGTCCCTGGGCTGGAGACGACCTATCAGCTCCAGGCTGATTTCGAGCTTCCTTTTTGTGGTTTGCATTGCCTCGATTTATTCATTTCCTTGTAATTTGCAGATAGACATCAGCGCTTGCTATTTTTACCGGGTGCCGTCGGTGCGCGGTGGCTGTAGCTAAGCCAACGTATCCGTACGTGGATGCTTTTAAAGGAAAGTGAGACTTCGGAGCCTCTTGTGGCTGTGGGTGACCTGCCTTTACCCATCACCTGCGACACGGCTTCCAGCACCTCCACCATCCTGCCACCAACCACGCAGAAGAAGGTTAATAGGTCCAAATAATAAAATTGTTGTGGTGGAATGAACATTATCAGGATTTGGTTATAGTAGAGATGAGAGAAGCCTGGAAGAAAACTTTATGAAATCACAGAATGTCAGGGGCTGGATGGGACCTCGAAAGCTCATCCAGTCCAATCCCCCTGCCAGAGCATCACCTACACCAGATCACACAGGAACACATCCATCTTCAGAGATAGAGACTCCACAACCCCTCCCTGGGCAGCCTGCTCCAGTGTTCTGTCACACTCACAGTGAAAAAATTCCTCCTCGTGTTTACATGAAACTTCCTCTGCCTCAACTTCCACCCATTGTCCTTTTATTTAAAATTTCGTTTAATTTTTATTTAAAATTTTAAGTTTTATTTAAAAGGAGGGGGGGAAAAAAGAGAAGATTTTGCAGTGTTGCCATGCAAATGTCTGGCATTTATTTCACCGTTTTCTTTTGGAAATGAAAAAACTGAGGAAAAAACTTTTATTTGAGTGCAGCAGGGTGGAGTCTCCTTCTCTGGAGAGAATCCAAACTCACCTGGACATTATGATCCTGGGCAGCCTGGCTTGGGTGACCCTGCTTTAACGGAGGGAATAAACTACATGATCCCTTCCAACCCCTACCATGCTGGGGTTCTCTGAAAGCCACCATTGCTGGTGGCCCAGGATGGCAACCTGTGGTAAGAATCACACACCAGCATCTCTTCTGGGTGGATGAGCTCCAAATATTTGGGGAGAAGCTGAGACAAGGGCTGAGGACAGCATGAATTCTTCAGCCCCAGACTGGGTTTTTCAGCTGTCTTGCAAAAAACCCCACGATTTAAACATCTTTGACCTTTCCTATTTCTTGGAGACTGACATCTCTGCAGCAGATACATGATGAGATCACTAACCATGTTTTTAAGTCTCTCTACTCCTCGCATGGTTTTTTTTCTGTGGGAGGGGACAGTCACAAAAAGGGCTAAACCTCTTCATCATGTCTGAAAAGAGGAAATGAAAATGAGGTATTGGAGATGTAACTAGACCTGACCCATAACTTCAGTTTCTGAGGATAGAAAAATTGTGAAACCTAGGTGAAGTTTGAAAGGAAAAAGGTAGGGTGTCTAGCTCTGAAAGTGATTTTTATCTGAAGCTAGAGGATCAGTGCTAGAAGCTGGCAATGCACAACCTGCTTTTTGGTTTTTTTTTTACAAGGGAATTATGAGGAGCGTGAGAAACAGCTGATTCAATCACCCTCTTGAGATAAAAGCAATTTGAATGTGGTGGCACGGGCTGAGAGAAGCTGCACACCAGCTCCTTATGGGGAAGCCTAGCCCAAATCATACAATCATAGGAACCACCTAGCTGGAAAAGACCTTAAGACCACCCGATCCAACCATAACCATAACTGTTAAACCATGTCCCATGTTCCTCATCCAAACATCTTTTAAATGCTCCACCACTTCCCAGGGCAGCCTGTTCCAATGCCCTTTTGGTGAGGAAATTTGAAATCACAGAATTGAGCAGGTTGGAAAAGACCTTTGAGATCATCAAGTCCAACCTATCACCTAACCCTTCTAATTAACCAGCCCATGGTACCTCATCCAGCCTCCTTTTAAACACCTGCAGGGATAGGGACTCCACTACTTCCCCAGGCAGCCCATCCCAATGCCAGTCATTCCCGCTGTGTAGAACTTCTTCCTAATGCCCAGTCTGAACCTGCCCTGGCACAGCTTGAGGCTGTGTCCTCTTGTTCTGTCCCTGGGCAAAGAGCCCAACCCCACCTGGCTACAACCTCCCTTCAGGTAGCTGCAGACAGCAATGAGGTCTGCCCTGAGCCTCCTCTTCTCTAGGCTGCACACCCCCAGCTTCCTCAGTGTGTTTCTTTTTTGCTGAGATGGTTTGGAACTGGGTCAAAGCTGTGTTAACAAAGGCTGGAAATTTTGTTATGGATGTGTTAGGGCTTAGAAATGTCAGAGACTAAGAGCTACCTGGGAGAATCAAGTTATCCAGTGGTTTGCCTAGTATGTTTGAATTTGATGTTTTTGGCTGTTATTGTAGGTCTGATTGTAGTTTGGAGAAGAGAGAAATGCAGGAATAAACAGGCTGCAGGTGAGGTTTTTACTACAAAACCCATTACCCCTCGTCCTGTCCCCAGCCTCCTATAGGCTGGAAGGCTACTCTAAGGTCTTCTCAAAGCCTTCTCTTCTCCAGGCTGAAAAGCCCCAACTCTCTCAGCCTGTCTGCATAGCAGAGCTGTTCCAGCCCTCTGATCATCTTTGTGGCCCTCCTCTGGGCTCTCTCCAACAGTTCCACATCCTTCTTGTGCTGTCTGATTCCAGCTAAGCTTGACACACAGTTCTGCCCGCGAAAGGAGATGCTATGATTGATTCAATCTGCTTGACTTTGAGGTTTTGGGTTTGGTTTTTCTTTATTTATTTTTTTTTTCCCTCTCTCTACCTCTCTACGTAGACAACGATCTGTGTGAGCATGGAGAAGAAAATGCTTTACCCTTTCCTGAAAGCTCTCTGCCCAAGTGGTGTTTCCCCACCTCCACGCTCTGACAAAGGCTGATGTAAACAGCATGCAAGCACCCATCTGAAAGGTCACGGGGGTTTTTCACGTGAATCCTGTGTTTTTTTCCACATACCCTATATTTCAGCTTAAAATGCCTCTCCTCCTTTCTGGTTAACCTACACCCCCCCTTTTTAGGAATCATACAGTTTAGAGCAGCGAGCAAAACCATAGCGCAGAAGCCAGCGCTGAAGGCGGGGACTTCAGCCGGAGAGCTCTGCCATGAAGCCCTTCGCAAGGAGCAGCTTCAGGATGGTCGTGCTAAAGTGGCAGAAACCCAGAGTGACACAAATCGCACCCTGCAGTCGCCTGAGAAAAACACCAGATAGACCTTCGGTGGCAAAGGCAGCGAAACGTCATTTAGAACTACACCGAAATCAGGACCGGAAGGAAGCAGACCTCAGAAACTATAAACAGAATTTAACAGAAGTAGGAAGTACTTCAAATGCTTTCACGTAGCGACTGTACAGCAGGCACTAAAAGCAGAAAGTGTCTTTGGGTTTTTTTCTCTTGTTT
>VWZI01002458.1:937814-955142 GCA_013396835.1 Psilopogon haemacephalus | reverse complement strand
ATTCTGAACAGTAAAAGATGGGAAGAAATGTCCAGTCGCAACTTTAAAGTCCTTGTGTGCAAAGATAATGTACAGTACAGAATCACACAGAATCCCAGGGGTTGGAAGAGACCTCTGAGGATCATGTAGTCTAACCCCTTTGCTAAAGCAGGGTCACCCAGAGCAGGTTGCTCAGGATCACAATGTCCAGGTGGGTTTGGAATCTCCCCAGAGAAGGACTCTCCACAGCATCTTTATATTCCTTCCATTTCCCCCCCTCCCACCCTGTCTCGTCCCTCCAAGAGGGATATCTCAGCCTCTTTGCTGGGTTAAAATAACTCTTTCATCTGCATATCTCTGCATTCAGACCTGTGTTTGGCCAGGTGAAGATGGTGCTTTTCTCCCTCCCCCTTCACAGCTGCTGACTTCAAACCATGCTCCTTTCAAGGAAACTAATGAAAATCTCATGCCAAAGCCAAAAACTATCATACCCCTCAGTGGTCAACATAAAGAGAAAATGCCCCTCCCATCTGCAGATGCTTCACAAATCTCATAACCACTTTTCACACCTTGCTTTGTCTGCACCCAAAGACCCTTCTCAGCATCCTGACTTCCAGTAAACAGGAAAATTAATTCCTATTCTTAACTTCACAATTTCAGTTCACTTTTTAGCCTCCTTTTCACCCTTTTGCAGATTTTCTCACTTGAAAGCACTCTGAAAGCCACAGAGATCAGTAACTGTCACCTCCAGCTCCAGCTGCCAGCTCAGTCAACAGTGGCTCAGAAGGTCTCCAAGCATTGGGCTGGGCAGGGGATCACCAACCCAGTAGTCCCCAGGCCCAGAGACGATGGACAAGCAGAGCCCTGGAGTACATGGCAGTAACAGAGCTCTACTGCACCATCCTTGGTCCAGGAATCCAATAGCCAAAGGGCAAACTCTGTATTTTCTCTTTTTCTACCAACAGTAGAATCACAAACATCTCTGTAAGAAAAAAAAAAAAAGTCCTTACCTTTTAACCTTTCTCTGCACTTTTGCCTTAAAACACACTTCCCCATAGACTGAGCCAGCTCACAGTGCAGAACCAAGCCTATTAGGTGTGTCCTGCTACTGAAAAAAAACACATACAAACCGACTTGGTAGGCAATAAGGACTTTATTCTAGGATGTGAGCTGAATCAATGAGTATATGAAGCAATAGAGCCACTAGAAAAGAAACAACCCCCNCCCCCCAAAAAAAAAAAGGCAAAACCCATCTTTCTGTTGCAGCAGATAAGTTTGAACGTGAAAGTCCCCTTCAGTAAAATGGATGCAGAGGGAAGAAGCATAATGCAGACACTCTGATTTGGTCGCCTAGTGCAGTGCTTTTAATGTCTAAGAAAGGAGTTTCCCCCCATGAAAACCTTTAAGCCAGGAAAAAAGCTTCAAGTAAGAAAGAAGACACAAGTTAAAACGATCTGTTAGTCCCTCTTGGCACTGTGGAGAAGGAAGGGGATAACATATCCCAAAGGAGTATGCATCTCTAAGATGTATAAACTCACAAGTCCCTAGAACATACATGTCTGCTGCCAGACCAAGTACCAATTTTTTTCTTCCTCATTTAGAAAGTCAGGTGAAGCATGTCTGTTACCAGCACAGGGGGATGGTTTCCTGGAGTGAAAAGATACTCAGACCAAACGATCTGCTCGCCAACGAGGAAATCTCTCTGAGATACATTCCCAGCACACCTCACCCTTTGTCTCTGTAACAGCACCCTAGCATTAAAAGCTGCCAATCCTCTGCAGTTATAGGCTATAAAATGACTAAGAAGGAAGGTTAAAACAAGCATTTCCTTGACTGTCTTGATAGGGAAGGCCAAACACTGCTCTCCTTGAACTGTCCCTTCGCATCCATTTCCATACCAGTGGAAGGAAGCTGCGAGCACACACAGAGAGCAGAGCTGGCTCTGTCTAAGTCAGAAGTGGTGGTTGGTTTAATGTGGCTCATGCATGTGCTATCAAAAATGGTCTAGCAGGACCATTCCCCTGCTGTTTGCCAGCTTAATTACAATGCATACTTACATGCATGTATGTGTGTGTAATGCACAGTAGCATCTGACTATGAGAAAAACGCATCTGATTTTCAAACTTGCTCTTCAGGACTCTAGAATTTTAGTGGTCGACCCACTGAATCCACAGACAACATCAGCTGAACGATCACAGAATGGTGGGGGCTGGAAGGGAATCTCTGGAGATCACCTAGTTCCACTTTTCCTAACACAGTACCACAAATGCATCATCACCTTAGAAAACGCTTTTTTACGGGGTGGGGTGGGGGGGAGTGAAGGGGAAAGTAGTTCAATAAAAACAGTGGCAGCAATGAAACGCACAATCAGGACAAATGTCAGTCAGGCACTAAAAAAAACAAAAATGCATCTTTGAAGAACTGCTTTGGTTTGACAAAAATAGGCTGGAACATTCTCTATGGGGACAGAGGCGTCAGACTCAGGAATCTGAATGTGCACCACCAACGTGCACTGGCTACTCTTAGTCAATCCTCTAGTAGCTACAGTTTCAGGCTGGGGACACCACGAATTTCTGTACCTTCCCTGAGATCAGCGATCCAAAATAAATAGCCCTGCAAATACCACGGTACAAACTCTGGGTTTAAGTCTTGGGTACGCACTGGTCCTCGGGACCCCAGGAGGGCTCGAAGCAAATGTAAACGCAGCAATCGTTTCGTCAGTTATGAGTTACTCTCAGTGACAGCTGGCACCTACATGAGGTGTGGCATCCAAACCTTGAAGACCCATGGTTTTTATCACACAAAACGGTTGTCCCAGTTGGCTTTCCTATCGTTGAGCCCCTGAAGGCATCCAGCTGCCGCGTGGATCTCCAAAGCGCAGCCCAGATCTGCTCCTCCACTCTGCACCCTCCTTACGGAGCCTCTAAAGACCCTCGCTCTGAGGCTTTTATTCTTGAATAGAGGAGTGGCGAATGGATCTGTGATAATCCTCTGGGCTAGCCACAAGTTCTGGCAAGTCATAGCCTCTCAGAAGGTGTCCACTGTTTTGTTGAGCAAAGTAATACAGCTGCCTGGCGAACATTGGTTCGACCTTCGGAACAGACAAAAAGGTTAATTAGCCGCGCTCTTCAGCTTAGCTGGTTCAAAACAAGGCAGGAGGAACCAGTTCTGCTTCCCACAATGGGAAAATCATTTCAGTGGTCACATCAATCTGTGTCTTAAGCCAGGCCTTGCCTGGTCTGCGGCCAACACACTCCTTCCCACATGCTTCCTTCAAAAGGCACATACTGGGGACATAAGTGGTGCACAGTAGTCCCTTGGCCAGCCCTTGGTGGGGACCAGTGCCTATAGGGCAGGCATCTCTGAGGCCATGCACTGATGGTCTCATCTGCCTTGTGAAGTACTTTGAGGACTTAGCTCAAAGTGGTGGAGCCCTTAGATAGACTGAGATACGTCACCAAATGACTGTGTTTGATATTAGACCAAGGTTGCTCTTGTTTCTGTTGATTCCATCTCTGATGAGGAATCTGTTCAACCACCAAGAGGGATCTGTGTGATTCCACACTGCCCTGACTTCTGCCTCTTCAGAAAGCATTGTTACCCCTCAGGGCTTTGGGCTTTGACTGCAAATATTTAAACTGCACACTGAGAAAGAATGCCTGAAGCTCTCCTTGCTCTCAGGGGAAAGGCAGGTTGTGGACAACTCTTTTCCACAGCCCCCTCCTGCTAGTCAGTCAGCCTCTCCACATTAAGACACAGGAACCATTTTTGGAGGAAGGCTCAGGAGAGATTTTCTCACTCTCAACAACTACCTGAAAGGAGGTTGGAGTGAGGTGAGGGTTGGTATTTTCTCTCAAGTAACAAGCAACAGAACAAGAAGAAATGACCTCAAGTTGCACCAGAGTGACCACGAGGAACAACTGCTTCACTGAAAGGGTTGTAAGGGTTGTCACAGCCTGGAACAGGCTTCCCAGGGCAGTGGTGAAGTCCCCAGAAGGGACTGAAAACCCATAGAGATATAGTACTGAGGGACATGGCTTAGTGGTGACCTGGCAGTGCTGGGCCAATGGTTGGACTTGATGATCTTAGTGGTCTCTTCCAACCAAAATGATCCCATCAAATTTACAGTCTATGGCTCTCACCTCTGGGAAGGCAGAGACCCAGACAGGATCACCATATTGGAGTAGACTCAGTGATCCCACTTCCCTTCCTCATCAGCATTCAGAGGCAGTTGAGCACCTCCCATCCCACCATGGAGAAGATGGGAAGGTAGTGGGGCAGGTGAGCCAGAAAACTCTTGGGGTGTAGCTATTGGGTGAGATGGTAGAGCTCCCCAGCCCACAAGCCAGGACATTCCCACATGTTGAGCAGGTTGAGGATCAACTAGTAAGGGGGAAGCAAAGTACTGGAAAGAGCAGGAGAGAGAAGCTCACAGAGAAGCTTTCAGGACAAGAGATGGAGAAGGAGAATTTAGAGGGGGTACTAGGAAAGAGGGATACTAGGACAGAGGGATGGAAAGATGGAAAGCCAAAATGAGGGTGGAAGAGCATTCCAGGAGGGACAGTATAAAGAGCTACCTCTAATCAGCCATCATGCAGCTGGGGATGGATTTGTGAGCTTCTCACCTTCCACCCCAGAGGCTTGGCATGCAGCAGTGTGACAGTATGAAAGCTAAGGGGAGGCCACAACTTGGGACAAAAGTCTGAACCTGGGGCCAGTTTTGCTAACAAAGGGCTTCAAAAAACTTAAGAAAGGCACCAATTTTCTTCTCAAGGATGCAATAAGCTAAGCCCTGCTGCTAGTGTGTGTGTTGTTGCCTCTCTTGTGGTTTTATGGGCCAGTACAGCCAATTTAGAAAGTACCTGGTCTCAGTCTCTGTCATCACCCCCTCTCAGACAGCATCCCGAAACACTAGCTCTGAGTGAGTGTGAACTGTGGTCAGTAGCCCAGGAGCTTGCAGCTACCTTAACCCCAAAGCTGCACAGGCAGCTCCTGCATCAGGGCTGAGGTTCCTGATATGCAGCCTGGGATTCTGGAGCAACCACTTCCTCCACCACCCTGGCAGCACAGATGTCTGCACGTATGGGCTGGGGTGACAAAATGGTCCAGCTCCTCCAGGGTACCTTTCAGCTTTAGGTTCTGAAGCCATTTGCAAGAGATCATGGATGAGACTTAGGCGCCACAGTGAAGGAAATGGAATCACAGAATCATGAAAGGGTTTGAGTCGGAAGAGACCTTTAAAGGTCATCTAGTCTAACCACTTGCAGTCAGCAGGGACATCTTTAACTAGAGCAGGTTGCTCAGAGACCCAGACAGCCTTGTCTGGAATGCTTCCAGGGATGGGGCATCTACCTCCTCTCTGGGCAAACTGCTAAAATCAGGGTGCTCTGCCCTCCTGAGGGCTACCACTCAGTCTTTGTCAGACCTGGAGATCCAACCCTGCTCTGGGTGGTGCTGCATTTTCAGGAATTGTTACCTGCCTCACTGCCTACACGAGGCAGAAAAGCCTTGCTGGCAGATTCAGATCCTCCAGGGAACGTTTTTGTTTTAGGTAAGGTAGAAGTCCTACTTACATGGGCTGTAATTAGTTTCCTCTGCCTCTGTGGATCTGGAAATTCCTCCCCAAAGCACAGAGCAACCTGGTACCGTGGCAGTGGACGTCCATGGTGAGCAAAAGCTTGCAGCTCTGGGAAGAGAGAAGAGTGATGTGGGTTAACCCCAGCAGGGAGGGAAGCACCACGCAGCACTCGCTCCAAGCCGCAGCACAAGGGAGGGAATTGGAAGGGCAAAAGGGAGGCAGCTTGGGGGTTGAGATGAAAACAGTTCAATAGGTAAAAAAAGACCCAAAAAAAGGACAAACCAAATCGATCTAAACTAAGTGATGCCAAAAGCAGTCGCTCACCACCAGCCAACCCATGCCCAGACAGTCCTCAGGCAACAGTAGCCTCTGGGAAAATCCCACCCCCAGTTTTACTGCTGACCACGAGGTCACACGGTCTAGAAGATCCCTTTGGTCAGCTGTCCCAGCTGGTGTCCTCTCCCAACCTCTTGTCCAGCCCAGCCTACTTCGTTGGGTGCAAAGGGAGAAATGGAGAAAGCTTTGAGCTGTGCAGATTTTAGCTGCAACATCCCTGCGATACCAGCACTGGCTGGATCACAAATCCAAACCACAGCATCACACAGGCTCCTATGAAGAAATTAACTTAATCACAGTCAAAACCAGTACAGGCTGCTAAGAAAGACTTTGTGGATGGTGGAGCTCCAAATGGGGGACCAGGGAGCACAGTAGAAGATAAAGTGACCCCAGGAGGAGATGAGAGAGGTCAGGAGAAAGACAAGAGGCAAGGAGAAGACACTGAGTTTGGAGACTTTCCCACAGAGCAGCAGGCACAGCAATTTTTCTGTCTGCTTTGCCTCACAAGTTACTTTATGTGCATGAACCAAGATGTCCTCCAATTAGTACTTTTATTGTGCCTCCAGGCAGAACCTCCTGGAGCAGACACTGGTAGTAGCCAAAACCTGCTCAAGTGGACACCCAACAGCTGCAGTGAAGCCAAGAGCCTCTTAGTAGAGCCAGAGATTCAAGTGCTGCCATCCATGGGATTCATCCTAAGCTAGACACAGCCCTGGAGCCACCATGCTCCTCATGGTCAATGAGGTGGCATCAGAACACGAAGGAACTGATTTAAGCCATGCACTGAGCCAGTTTGCTGCCCTCCTGTATTCCTTTCACCAGCCCACATACTTGCACAGAGGGAAAAGGTAACACTGTATTATTACTCCAGTAGTAAAAGGGATTCCTATGACAGAGAGCAGGGGAGATTTTCATAGGAGGCTTCTACTCAGACCACAACCACCATGTTGTATTTTATACACTGTATTTCCTTCAGGAAAAAAATGATAATCTTCATCTAACAATGCTCAAAGGGCTGCAGCAGCTCTGCTATGAGGACAGGCTATGAGAGTTGGGGCTCTGCAGCCTGGAGAAGAGAAGGCTTTGGGGAAACCTTAGAGTAGCCTTCCAGTATCTGAAGGGAGCCTACAGGAGGGCTGGGGAAGACTATCCACAAGGTCTGGTAATGACAGGATGAAGGTAATGGGTTCAAAGTGGCAGGGGAGAAATTTAAACTGGATGTTAGGAAGAAGTTCTTTATAGTGAGGGTGGTGAGACACTGGAACAGGTTGCCCAGGGAGGTGTTCAAGGCCAGGTTGGATGAGACCTTGAGCAACCTGTTCTAGTGGGAGGTGTCCCTGACTATTGTGGGGGGTTGGAATTGGGTGAGTGTTGAGGTCCCTTCCAACCCAAACCATTCTATGATTCTAATACCATGTCCTTGTTGAAGTCTGCACTGTGTGAAGTATTTCTGACTGGCAAAGATTCATTTTCATTGACCACTCTGCTCATGCTTCCTGGAAACAGCCAAAGTCCATAGAAAGAGCAGTGCCTTCTCAGGAAGCACCCCCTGGAGAGGAGCCTTCGAGCTTGGCATGACTAATGCCACTCTTTCTGAAATGCACCCCTGCCACTTCTGCTCTAAGCAGAGACCTACAGACCAAGGTGTGAAGGCAGAGCCTTCCACCAGACTGTCCCAGCCCCAGCTTGGGATAAATGGTCTGGCTGGAAGGGTCAGTTATGAGAGTAAAAGAACAAGCAGCTCACTTAAAAGAGAGAGTAAAGCTTAGCTCTGCTCAGAGTCTCCCTCAGACCCCTGGTTTCTTTCTTTTTAAATTTTTTTTTCTTCTTTTTTTCCCCTCAATTTTATAAGGTCTTGGCAATTCTTCACTACCTGGAGAAGAAAGCCCTTTTTCTTCTCCACCAGCAGAACAATCAGGGCTGGAGATCAGCCTTGCACTTCTCCAAACCCTTCCACTCACTCCGTCTCCCCTTCCAGGCCCAAGCACATCCTCAGGGCTCCTCATGCACCTTCCTAAACTTTTCTTATTCCTTGATACTCCAGGTTCAGCTCCTTCTGCCAAGCCAAACCTCCTCTGGCTGCTGCCTTCATGCTCCTGAAATGCTGCCTTCTATCTCCTGCTCCCCACCTAGCCCAACTCACCACATGTACTACTCAATACTGCCCAGAGACCATCTCCCTGCTTTCTGATTTACTGCTCTTTTGGCCTTCTCAACAGTACAGGCTGCTCAACACAAGCCTTGATGTTCTGGAGTAGTTTGCAGAGCCCAGATCTTCAGTCAGCCCTAAGCACTCTGGTCCACAGCAGTTCTGCCCCTGCCCCTTTCTCAAGGTTCAAGGTTTTCTCTCCTGGCAGAGATCACAGGATGTCAGGGGTTGGAAGGGACCCACAGAGATCATCAAGTCCAACCCCCCTGCCACAGCAGGACCACATAACCTAGCACAGATCACAGAGGAACACATCCAGACAGGCCTTGAAAGAGAGGAGGAGACTCCACAACCCCTCCAGGGAGCCTGTTCCAGTGCTCTGGGATCCTTACAGTCAAGAAGTTCCCTGTTGTGTTGAGGTGGAACCTCCTGTGCTGCAACTTACACCCATTGTTCCTTGTCCTTTCACAGGCAGCAGGTGAGCAGAGCCTGTCCCCCCACTCCTGACCATCTCTTGGATATTTATAGGCATTTATTACATCCCCCCCTCAGTCTTCTCTTTTCCAGACTAAAAAGTCCCAGGTCCCTCAGCCTCTCCTCATAAGTCATGCCCTCCAGTCCCCTAATCACCCTCGTAGCCCTCCACTGGACCCTCTCCAGCAGATTCCTGTCCCTCTTAAACTGGGGAGAGCCCAAAACTGAATGCAATATTCAAGATGGGGTCTCACCAGGGCAGATGTCCTGCCACTCTTCCCAAGGGAGGTCCAGTTTCCTAAGAGTGAATCCTCTTGGCTGCCTGCGTTCTGAGACCTCAGTACGTTCAAACATGTCCATGTCAAACCTGGCTGAGCACCAGCAGGTGCCCAAACTCACTTTGCAGAGCCTGTGGCCGCTGGCCAAAGCCACACATGTGGCTTTGCACAGGCACCAGTGCACAAATCATGCAGGAGGAGGCAAATAACAGCTACTGCTGGGCCTTATCTTTGGGGTTAGCCATCTAAAAAGAGACCTCCTGGCAACCGTTTGGAAGAACCCCAAGTATGGCTGCCAAAGCCACCCGAGGAAAGGGAGAGGGCTTCCCAAAACCATCATCAGAAGCAGAACGAAGTGTCTTCAAAGCAGCCTGTGACTGAAGTCCAAGCCAATGCCCTGACCTCAAATTCCCCTTTCTAACTGTCAATTCTCACATCCAGGATGAGATTTCTTTCTCTAAAGGCATTTCTTGCTTGAGCATCTTGCTAGGATGGTGCATCAGCCCTGGAATGTAACGTAGGTCAGAGCTGTTGGCTTGGGTTTGGTGGGCTTGTTCCATTTCGGAAGGGATTATTAGAATCATAGAATGGTTTAGGTTGGAAGAGACCTTAAAGATCATCCAGTTCCAACCCCCTGCCATAGGCAGGGACACCTCCCACTAGATCAGGTCGCTCCTATTGTTCCAAGAGGGTCACACCAGCACTGATGTCCTCTTCTAAGGAGGAAACAGCCCAAGCCATAACCACACTGTTCACCTACAGCAATGCAACCACGTCAAAAGAGAGACAAGGTTTAGTCCTCCTGCCCAAGCTGCCCTTTGGGACAACAACTGCCTCCCAGCTTCTCAGGGTGGACAGCTTTCCTCCCTCTAACAGCTCAGGAGCACTGGGAAGTGGAGTTGAGACCGTGGGGTGGAAGGGGAAGACACTGTCCTGAAGAGTGTCCTTGCCCACTCTGTACTGCCCAGGGCAAATCAAGACCTTCCACCAGAATTCTGGAGAGGTAACCATCTCCTGGCTTATTAGGAAATCTCAATACTCCAGAGGTTGTGAAATCCTCTTTACCTCCAAGATATAAGTTAAACACTGTCAAAAGCTGAGATGCTTTCACCTGAACTTCATGCTGGTATTTGTATACTCTGAGCAGGATCTCAGGCTTACTTTGAGTCAAAAGCAGCATAAATTCAGACCACAAACTACAGACCCATCTATGATTTCTATGAGCACATCCAAGATGAGGATCCACTTCCCTCTGACACTCAGTTTGTGGAAAGACTCTTTTGTTAGGTTACTCCTTACCCTTCTTAAAGAGATGTGGAATTTTGGGTGTTAGCAACCAAGCATCATCTCACTCCTGCTCATTTGTGCAGGAGCACTGAGGATGTATGAAGAGCAGAATTTGACAGGATTATTCAGGAGCAGACTACACCTTGATTGACTGCTCTTGCCCAGGAAAAGGGAGGGATAATCCTTACCATCAGTCATAAGGTTACCCAGAAAGAGCCCTCCTGTAAAGCTGAAGTGGAGAGTGACCAGGTGACAAGGTCTCGTAATGACAGGACAAGGGGTAATGGTTTTAAACTGGCAGAGGGGAGATTTAAATGGGATGTTAGGAGGAAGTTCTTCACAGTGAGGGTGATGAGACACTGGAATGGGTTGGCCAGGGAGGCTGTGGCTGCTCCCTCCCTGGAGGTGTTCAAGGCCAGGTTGAATGAGGCCTTGAGTGACCTGTTCTAGTGGGAGGTGTCCCTGCCTATGGCACAGGGGGGTTGGAACTGGATGACCTTTGAGGTCCCCTCCAACCTAAACCATTCTATGATTCTATGACATAGAATCATTGAATGGGCTGGGCTGGAAGGCACCTCCAAAGGTCACCTAGTCCAACCTCCACCTGCAGTCAGCAGGGACACCCTCAACTAGACCAGGTTACCCAATGTCCTGTCGAGCCTCACCTTGAATATCTCCAGGGAAGACTCACCCACCTCCCTGGGGCAGCCTGTTCCAGTGCCCCACCACCCTCATGGTAAAGCACTCGTTCCTAACATCCAATCTACATCTGCTCTTCTCCAGGTTGAAGCCACCGCGACATGCGCAGAAAGCCTCCCAAAGCCGCAGCAGCAATTACCTGCTAGAAACTGCTGAGTGTCAAAGAGCTTGCAGGTCTGGTCCCGCTCCAGCTTGTTGGGCCGGTCACTGCAGAGGGCCAGAGGCCCATCCCAGTAGATCCTGCTTTGGCAAAGTCTCTTAGCGTAGAGGCCATCAGGAGCCATCCACAGTATTACTCCCCGTTCCAAGTGGTTCAGCAGTTTCTCTATGTTCTTCCTCTGGCCATTGTCCTCTGGATAAGGGAAGATGACTTGCTCCAGGCTGCTGACCTCATAACTCTGGCCGTGGGATATCCTACAGCCTTCGGGATTAGAAGTTGTCACTTCCTTGACCAGTATTTCACGGTAGTATAAGCAGATGTGGAGTCGACCATCTACAAGAAGGGGGGAAAAAAAAACAAACGAAACAATAAAAGCATGATTGTGATACATAGAATCATCATAGAATCAGTAAGGGTAGGAAGGGACCACAAGCATCATTTAGTTCCAACCCCCCTGCCATGCCCAGGGACACCCTACCCTAGATCAAGCTGCCCACAGCCTCATCCAGCCTGACTGCAAACACCTCCAGGGATGTGGCCCCAGACACCTCCCTGCAGGGGCAACCCATTCCAGGCTCTCACCACTCTCATGCTCAAAAACTTCCTCCTCACATCCAATCTGAATCTCCCCACCTCCAGCTTTGCTCCATTCCCCTTAGCCCTGTCACTCCCTGATAGCCTAAAAAGTCCCTCCCCAGCTTTTCTGTAGGCCCCCTTCAGATACTGGAAGGCCACAATAAGGTCACCTGGGAGCCTCCTCTTCTCCAGCCTTCACAGCCCCAACTCTTTCAGTCTGTCCTCATAACGGAGGTGCTGCAGCCCTCTGAGCATCAGCCTGAGCATTTTATGTTTCAGAGCTGCACTAAGTCGTAGACAAGTCTGAAGGAGATTTCTGAGGCTGGTAGTCACCACCACCCAGAAGGCAGGCTCACAACAGCCAAAATTATATACATAATACAAATGCTAAATCTGTTGGGACACAGTGGGGTCACTGCTCTCTCATTTTATTGTCAGGGTTACTGATGTGGGAATTTCGTAGGAACTAAGACCCTGCAGACTTCATGTTTCCATTTAAAAGGAAAAGTCTGGGCAGGACAAGCTGTTGCTGGTCACATTTTCTGAGGTCACATCACAATTAAACCCACGACTCAGTTCACTTCCTCAGCTTTAATCAGGAAGTAGCTGTTTCTCCCCAGATTTTGCATAAAAGAGGTTTCTGCAGAAGGGACCTGCAAGCTTTTACTGAAGAGAAGCAACTGCTGGCTCCAGCTCCCCAACCTGCCTCTCAGATGGCTACTTGGTCGACTTGGCTGACACCTGAAAAAATCACACTGCACTGAATAGACAGAAATGTAATATATGTGTGTACAAAATGTGCTTACACACACAGAGATGTTGACACAGAGCTTGGTGCAGAAGAACCCTGCTCAGAATTATGCTGCAGGCTGATCTGTTATTGCTGTGACAAGCCCATTCCCACACCACCTCCCAGATTTTATTCCTCAGCATCCAGATGTCTGCCAACCTGGCCAAAATAACTTCCCTTTCCTTTCCCAAACGCCTCATCTTCCCCAAGAACCATGAAGGAGGTGGCAAAAGGAGGAGCATAGCAAGGTACCCAGCTAAGACTAGGTTTGGGGGGGCTCCTACTAAACAAAATACTGAACTACAGGTCACTGAGCTCCCCAAAATAGCGAAGCTCCCCTGACTTGGTGGCTCACTGAAGAAACCCAGCATTGATGGGTTTCTTGATTGACCTTTTCTTTCTTGATTCTTCATTGATTGACCATGAGTCAGCAAAGCTCTTCCAAACTTCAATCCCCTTTGGCTCTTCTGGCTGGAGCTACAACGCACTTAAGTATGAGGCTAAAGCCCATGCACCAAAAGGTTTCTTTTGGTTTTCCTTCTTTTTTTCTTTTCATCAGAAAGAAGAGATGGTGCCAGGGCAAGCCAGAAGCCAGAGCCTGTAGCCATGCTCTGCAGAAAGCCTGGAGGGGCTTGGAGCTTACCTGACAGGGCGAGGGCTTCACCAGACCTTATGCTTGGCTCGATCGGGATGCCAGGAGCCTGGGACTCGGGAGGGGCACAAGCATAAAAGGTTCCTGTCACCTGGCAACCTGTTTTCACAAACAAAAGTCAGTAACAGCTGCCTGAATCCCAAAGAAAAGCTTGAGCAGAAATCACACAGCCATGCACAAGTGAGTTTGGTCCCCACCAGGAACTCTTTCTCTCTCTCTCTCTCTCTCTCTCTCTTCCCTCCCTTCTTCTTAAAAAGATGCTGCTGCCCAGCTCTTGCAGGTATGCCAGCTCAGCTGATCTCTCTGGATCTGTGCTTTGATTTGGGTCTGCATGGTCCTCTTGTTCCCCTCGGTCCTGTTTCCTGACCCAGCACATTCCTCTGTTACAGAAAGGATTTGCATTCTTCACTGCAGTGCTCTGGAAAGCTGCCTGCTTAAACCACCCGGTCCCAGGTAAGGAATGTTGCTAGTGTCAGGTACAACAATGAAGCTGGACTTGACACTGCTTGGGTAAAGGAATGTAATTATTGGGGGCTTACTACCAGGGTTATTCTTTGCTGCCTTTCAGTAGGTGAGTTATAACAGGAGATGTTCCCCTCTGTTCCTTAATGCCAGCAGAAGTCTTTGGAGGATGCTGGGAATGACTTGCAGCTGCCTTTCCCCGGTGGTAGGACCCACCACAACCAGGAGCTGCAGCAATATGGATACAAGCCACCCACATCTCTTGACACTTTTAAGGAGAAACTCAAAAGCAACCACTAACAACTGTCTCCAAATCCAGAACAGTGTATCTGCAGCAGAGGATATGCCTCGGGACATTCAGCTCACCACCTCCACTTCTCATCTGCAAGTAGCTCAACTGCTTAAGATCTAGCAGAGGCTTGCAGAGATGCTGAGGGGACTGGAGCACCTCTCTGAGGAGGAAAGGCTGAGAGACCTGGGGTTGTTTAGCCTGCAGAAGAGCAGGCTGAGAGGGGATCTTCTCAGTGCTGGTCAATACCTAAAGGGCATGAGACAAAAGGGTGGGGCCAGACTCTCCTCAGTGATGCCCAGTGACAGAAGAAGGGGCAATGGGCACAAACTGAAACACAGCAGGTTCCACCTTAACGTGAAGGAAAAACTTATTTCCTGTGAGAGTCTCAGAGCACTGCTAGGCCAAGCTGCCCAGAGAGAGCTTGTGTGGAGTCTCCTTCTCTGTAGAGATCTCAAATCTGCCTGGACATTGTGATCCTGAGAGTAACTGCTTCACTAAGTGGGTTGGACTAGATGATCTCCAGAGATCTCTTGTCATACCCACCCTGTTGGGATTTTGGCACTCTGCCTAATAATTCCAATATTCTGCCAGAGAACTTTGCCCTGCACCGAGCATCTATTTTTTAGCAGAGCCAAAGGTAATCTCTGGACTGAAATTGCACAAGAGCTGTCCTCTGAAAATGTAGTAGCTGCTCTTAGAAGTTCCTTCTCACTTTCCATCCCTTCTTGACCTTCAGAGCCAGCTGCTGCTTCTCACAAAGCAAATGCCTGTGCTGTCAGGTGAGCAATCCTGGAAGGCTCTACAGCATACAATCCCCTTTCTCTTGTATTTCATCCCCTGCAGGCTTCAGCATTGGCACTTCTCACAATTCAGGCTTTTTTTCTTTTTTTTTCCTAAGGATGCCTTGCTTGGAAAGCCATGATCATGTCAGGCTCTGATACTTGGAGCTCTTCAGGGAAGGGACCATCCCTTTATTCTGTCTCTGCTGTACCAGCCCCAAGAGAGACTCAATCCATGACAAGTTGTCCCATTGCCACAGCACTAAAATAAAGCCATAATTTCAGCTTTGCTCTGGGGACAACAATGCCATTCTAACCCACAAGGCTGGAGGGAACAACTCAGTGATGTGAGCCTCAGAAGGTCCAAAAGCAGAAAGCAGAGCTAAAGAGCACATGTTCCCATTTGGGGTTTTGGAGGGGGGTTGGTTCCCTTCTTATGCTCAGGGCTTTGGAGACAGAAGGCAACTTTTGGGGGCTGCCTTGTGTCAGCTCAGAGGACTGCATAGCCCACACACCACACATATGGTGTCAAAGCAAGAGCCTTGAGGACAAAAAATCTCTTGCCATGGTCCCCATGGCTCTCTTTGAAGGGAGCCCAGCACCCATCTCCAGCCACTTCTGCTAATTCCTGTCCAAGCCACAAAGAAGAAGGCTGAAATCTGCTGTTTTTCTAGGTGACCTACCCCAGGAGGCAACCCCAAAGAGGAGCATCTTACCGTTTTCACAGCCAGGTGCTTGCCAGTGATGGCTGCGAGCTGCAAAGGGGACACTGGCACACTGGTAGGGAATGTCAGGATGTGGCTGCTCCGGGGCAAACTCCCTCCAGTTCCGTTCGTGGGGCACCATGTAGTTTGGTACCTATTCAATTCAACAAGATCATTTTGGGGTTTTTTTTAACTCAGCAGCTGTGACACCCACGGTGGTGCATGGATGGCATCAGCTGCCACATCCCAGCTCCTCGATTTTCTCTGACAAAGCCCATGGAGGTCTGAGCTTCGCCCAGGCTACTCGAATGGCACTTGGCCACCACCATGAATGAATGAGGCTTTCAAACAAACCTCTCACCACTGGTGTGAACAATAATCAGAGGGGAATAACAAAAGGCAGTCAAAGCATCACTGGTAAATGTCTGCCCAGAAGAGCAAGGCCTTGCTGGGTGCATGTACTCTGGCATCAACAGAAGGGCAGGGCACCAAGGGTCTACTGCCCAACAGAAAAGGGATAAACACCACCAGGGGAATCAACTTCCCTGCGGCCTCACATGGCATTAGAAAAGTTGCTTCTTAGATTCTCAGCTTGTGTAATAAGAGTTTCTTCCCAGGGAGAACCAGAGAGCAAAGACAGACACAGCACAGAGCAGAGAAAGGATGCTCCTCAGTCTACAAGTAGCAAGCAGAATGTGTAACTGATCTCATACCTGAGATGGTAGTGAAGTGTAAGGAGATGTTATTGGAAAGGAGTGGTTCATCATTAAGGGTTGCTCCTCCAGGCTCATCTGTTTTGCACCTGCATTCACCAGAGGGATGAAAATAAACGTTCAACCACAGCTTGAGGAAATCTGAAACTGGCACACTGAAGACAGAATGCCAGCTTGGTGGGGGTTGGTCTTCTGGAGACCATCTAGCCCCAGATCCCTGCTAAAACAAGGCCACCCAGAGCAGGTTGCTCAGTATTGCAATGTCCAGGTGGGTTTGGAATCTCTCTGGAGAAGCAGACTCCACAACCTAAGTTTCTCTTTAGGTATAAATGAAACTGACAGATCCATACAACCCAACTTTGAAGACAAATCTCTACAACCGGACTTTGAAGATAAACCATACAACCTGACTTTGAGCAAGCAGAGAACTAAAATGGGGCAGGATTTGGGACAGAATTCCTGGCAGTCCATTCTGCTTCTGCTGGGCTCTCCAGTCTGATCTCCCAGGGAGTGTCACTCAGCCATACCCAGCAGTGGGTACACCCACATTGCCCTCCCTGGGCCCTGCCTGGCACTAAGGGCTTCTTGGAGACAAGGCAGCTGCAGGCTGGGCATCCTTCACTCCCAGCTCTTCTCCCTGCAGCAGTTATTCATTGTCCAGCTCAAAATATTTCTGCTCTTCCCTATATTCCAAACCAAGATCCAGCAAGCAATTTAAGGAGAAGGGTTTTGTTGGTTTTTTTTGTCACGAGGCACTTGCTTGATTCTAACTACACAGGGCTGGGAGGAATGCTCCAGCTGTAAGAGTGATTCCTCCAGTGATGTGCAGGGCACTCATCTGCATCTCCTGCAAGGTCTGCCTTCCACTACCCTGACTCAAGCACCAGTGGTCTTCACACAGAGGAGTCATCAAGACAAGCTGCACTTGAGCCCTGCAGCTTAGCTCCTTACAAAGACTTTTAAAAAGACTTTGGGGCCATCCCAGGAAAGCACATTTTGGTCCTCATCTACTTAAAATGGGACATATTTACACTCACACAAGGAATCTGAGATGTTTTACCTTTTTTAGCTCCTTCTGGCACTATTCTGTACACTTTATAGGGATCTGAGATGTCCAGCTGGCTTCTCTCCACCAGCTCTTCAAAGTCATTGCTCTTGTTCAAAGCACACCTTAATCTTGTCTTCCAGGTAGGGGGGTCTGGTTTATCAATGCCCTCTCTGAACTTCCCTTTGAAAAGAGCCCAAGCCTAGAAACATTTGAGATAATCAAAAGAACAAGAGGGAAAAAAAAAAAAAAAAAAAAAAAAAAAGAAGAAAGGGGGAAAAAAAAGAGAAAAAAGAATCAAGTAGAAGGTACAAATCCACAATGCTTGAAACACCATGTACCCGTGTGCTGGTATGTGCATCAATTTACTCCCTA
>VWZI01002458.1:922341-936861 GCA_013396835.1 Psilopogon haemacephalus | reverse complement strand
AAAAAGTTGAGCAGGCACAGGAAAAAGGAGAAAATTTATCCGAGAAATAGATGTGCTGCAGTCCCACAAGCACTAATCTCCGCAAGGAGCAGAGGCAAAGGGCGTGTGGTCTTGAGCCATAAGCACAGGGGACACCGAGGCAAGAGCCGGGGACACCGAGGCAAGAGCCGGGGACACCGAGGCAAGAGCCGGGGACACCCGGCAGAGCCAACTACAGAGGACGAGGCCTCCAAGCAAGCCTCCTAGGACCCCTGACCCCAGCTCCCTACTGAGCCCTACCTTGAAGAGGGCAGCATCTTCCTCGCGGTTGTAGTCCTGCTTGCCGGCGTGCTTCCAGGGGATGCGGAAGATGCTCTTCTCCTCGTTCTCCCACACCAGCCCCGGGTACTTGCCGCTGTCGATCTGGTCGATCAGCCACTGGCGAAGCTTCCCGTTGCCGCAGCTCACCGAGTTCATCCCGCACTCACCTGCCTCCAAGTTCATGCCACTCGTGTCGAAAGGTCGGGTGGGGGTTTTGGGGTGCCTCGCCAAGCACACGCCGAAGCACCAGCTCTCAGGGGAGCTGCAGAGGAAGGAGAGAGGAGCAGAATTGAGGGGGAGAGGAAAACCCGCACGTCAGGTCCCGACTGAAGTCCCCGCTGTAGAGCCCCAGCGCCACACGTGTGACACCAAACAGCAGGTTCGGTGTGCAAGTGGGGCCTTGCAGGACCCGGGAAACACGGTACAGAGCCTCAGGAAGCTGGGCACAGCCCCCCACGCACCTCCGCAGGCACCACTCCTGCTGCAGACTGACAGACTTCCCCCTGTCCCGACACTGTTTTGCATGAACGTACAGGAGGGGGGTTGACATTTTCACTGCGAGTGACTTGAGGAACAAAAGCCCTTGCCCTGCTCAGAGATGAGTGGGTTTTAATTTTCTTTTCTAACCAATTTTTAAAAAATTTTTTAAAAAGGAAGAAAAAAAAGCTTTTTTTTTTTTTTCCCTTTTTTTTTTTTCATCTGACAGGGTAGATACATGGTGTTAGCACACACACAGAATTTGGAGGGATTCACAGAAATTCATGATTCATACAGCAGATAACTGTAAGACCAAAGGAGTTTTCACAAGCTCATTTTAGCAAGACGCACTGGGACATGTTCTGTCCTACACATCCCTACCCCTCCAACTGCTCCCAGCATGCACAGATAGAGCAGGATCCAATTTTACAGATTGCAAAAACCTGTAAGTGGGAAGACACCAACCTACAGAGGAGCCTGGCAGGGGGACCTTGTCCCGGGCAACTCAGGAGCTGGCAGCCAGCAGCACAGAGCCCTGGCTGTGTGCAGCCCTAAGTGGTGAGCAACTGCTGGGAAGGTCCTAACGTGAGGTCACCAACAGCAGTGATGGGGATTTGATGTCAAGTTTATCTCCCTGCTGTGAAAGTGCTTGAATGCTCTTGAAAGCTTCATTTGGTAGGGTTCCCCCACCACCACCAGACTCGCATCTTAAGAGCTAGATGTGGTGCTGGAAGACATGGGTTAGTGGTGACCTGGCAGTGCTGGGTTAATGGCTCGACTTGGCGATCTTGGAGATCTCTTCCAACCAAGATGATTCTATGACTAATTAAAATATTGGTTCCTTACCCATAGTCTTTGCTTCTAGTCACAAAGACTTTAAGAGGTCCTTGGAAAGGTACTTGCGGGAGGCAATAACCCTCACACCTCTCCTCACTGAGAGCATCCCCCAGGACACTAAACTTCATCTCCAGCTTCTTGTCTGGACACAATATGTCTGAAGGGCAGCCAGGACCACAAATGACAGAATCAATCCCATCATGGAAGGGAGGACCTCCGGGGATCACCTAGTCCGAACCCCCTGCTAAAGCGCTGTCACTCACAGCAGGCTGTCCAGGACTGCAGTAACTAGGTGGGTTTGGAATCTCTCCAGAGAAGGAGACTCCACAACCTCTTTGGAACAGAACAGGTCCCCACTGCAGCCTGCACGAGGGAGCCCCCAGACAGTCTTTTCCTGCGCCTCACAGAGGGCACAAAGCATCCACCCATCCATCCACCCATCCATCCATCCATCCATCCATCCCCACAACCCTCTCTAGGGCACCGAGAATCGGCAATGCCGGGGCCAGGGCACGCTTCAGCTCGGGAGCAGATAAGGGGCAGGTATTCCTATTGTGCTTTAATTAGGAAGGAAAAAAATTATTTAAAAAGAAAAAAAAAATATCAAAAGGGTTGGTGAGATGCTGGCAGCACCAGGAGAAGCCCAAACGGGGACCGGCCGAGATGCCCACACCGCCACCCCATCACACTCCCCGGCCCGTCGGGTCCCGGTGCTGGGGCCGGGGCAGGGCAATTCAATTCCTGCTTCTTACCTCTGTGGCGGCTCCGGGAGCGGGCAGGAGCCGCCGGCTGCCGGGGCGGCTGCTGGGACCGGGCGCGGCGTGNGGGACTTTGCGAGCTGGAAAACATCTGAGGCAGTGACACATGCCCGTTGCTGGTAAACACCGGCGGTGGGGAGGGGAGGGCTGAGCCGAGCCCGCGCTGGGTTTTTTTTCTATCTATACAGCCAGACACATATACATAAATAGCACGGGGAAACTCCTACCGATGGTAGCCAGGCGGCCTTTTACTGTAAAAAGACCCAGATAGCTACACCCACCACAAATGGTGGCTTAGACGGCGCCGGTTGGGCCCCCGGGGTGCTCGGAGAGACGGCGGGGACATCTGTACACCCACCCATTCACTCATCCATCCCTCCCTCCCTCCATCCATCCCTCCTTCTCTCTCTCTCTCCCATCGCGGGGAGAGATGGGTGGCACCGCTTGCCACCCATCCTGGCTTTGCCTGGGCCACCAAGCCGGGATGGTGGAGGGAATAAGAAATTGAGGTGAGGGTGAGCCAGTGGGTTTGGAGCTCGAGTGTCTCCGCCAGGAACCTGCAAGGTGTGAAACAGGGGGCAAAATTGGGGGGAGCAGTGGTGCTGGATCCTGCAAGCAGCAAGATCCAATGGGGCGGTGGCAGCCTGTGGAGCTGCTCCTGTCCCATTGAGCTCAGGGGATGATGCCATAGGATCGCGCATCTGAAGGACCAGAGCCCGGGCTGGGTGCTGGGGAACCTCAAAGCCCTCTCGCCTAAGGTGGTGGGGTGACGGTGCGAGACGCAGGCTTGCATGGAAGCCTCTCCTGCCACCTCTCGGATCTGGAGCACGTGTTTCGTGCCGCAAAACCCTTTTCTTCTCATTGTTCTCTTTCAACGTCTCCAGCACAGGTCCATCCACATCCTTTCTGCTGTAACGTCTCAGCTCAAGAAACCAGTCATCAGGCTGCGCTGGCAGGCTGGGAGGGTACCCGCAGGCTCCGGGACACTGCAAATCTTCAACGCCATCTTCTGAAATTTACATGTCATTATCACCGCCTTTGGAGGGAGAAGTGAGAAGCACAGGCGGGTTTAGAAAGCAGGTCTCTAACAAACCCATCCGTCCCTCTAAAATAAGAGCTGGCACTGCCCCATCCCAGATCTTTCCCATCGTGAGTTGAGGCACCTCCAGAACGTTAGCATATGTTAACGGAGGTGACTGAGTGGAGGCCACCATCCATGGAGATGAGCAATCACAGCATCCAAGAAAGGCTTCCTAAAAACCCGGTTTCTGTTCCTAGGGGCAGGAGTGTGGTACTCAGGCTGCCAACAGTAGTTTCATTGAGCACATCTTGAAACACACCACTGTAAACCAACCCTTTCAGAGGGCTTTTCTCTTCTGTGGCTTTTGAAAACAGCAAATTCTGGGCCAGTGTGAAACAGGCAGATTTTGATCTGCAGGAGGTCGAACCCTCCAGCTGTAAATCCCCACTTTCTTCAAGTGCTTTGGAGAATGTTTTGGATAAAACAGCTGTTTTTGTCCCAGGAAATTCATGGGTGGAGAGAGAGGTGAATGAGTTGCACATCTTACGGACACCAGAGAAGGGTCATGAGGATGATCAGAGGGCTGCAGCACCTCTGCTATGAGGATGGACTGAAAGAGTTGGGGCTGTTCAGTTTGGAGAAGAGGAGGCTCCCAGGTGACCTTATTGTGGCCTTCCAGGATCTGAAGGGGGCTACAAAAAAAGCTGGGAAGGGACTTTTTAGCCTATCAGGGAGTGACAGGACTAGGAGGAATGGAGCAAAGCTGAGGAGATTCAGACTGGGTGTGAGGAGGAAGTTGTTGACCATGAGAGTGGTGAGAGCCTGGAATGGGTTGCCCAGGGAGGTGTTTGGGGCCACATCCCTGGAGGTGTTTGCAGCCAGGCTGGATGAGGCTGTGGGCAGCCTCATCTAGGTTAGGTTATTCCTCCCCATGGCAGGGGGGCTGGAACTAGATGATGCTTGTGGTCCCTTCCAACCCTGACTGATTCTATGTAGTGACAGGATGAGGTAACAGCTTCAGGTTGGAAGAAGGCTCCTTTAAGGTTAGACATTAGGAGAAAAATCTTTGCCATGAGGCTGATGAGGCACTGAAACAAGTTGCCTAAAGGCTCCAAGCATGGAAAAGTTCAAAGTGAGATTGGATGGGGTCTCTCTGCTCATGGCAGGAGGTTGAAACGGTGTAATTCTGAAGGTCCCTTCCAACCCAAACCATTCTATGATTCACAAATCTTTGAGAGAAGACAAAAGCAACCATAACACCCCCACCCCCCCCTCCAGAGAGCATATACATGGGGAATCACCCAGCTGGGTGGGTGGGTGGACCAGGGACTCCATTAGGACACTATCTCCAGCTGCCCAAATGTTTGAGGCAGTGCTCAGAGCCCTGTGTGCCCACTCAGCTTTTGCAAAGATGTCTTCACCCGAGTGCAATGTGCTAATCTGGTTAGCTTTGTTGACTCAGTTACTGGGGGTTTCTGTGCCTCAGCCACCCAAGGTGGCAAAAAGAAGAAGTCTGAGACCACCGCTTCTGTCTGTGAAGTAGGAAACCCTGATCAATAACACAACTGTGGTGTCTGCATGGATTGCTGCAGCAGTTTGCCAGCAAACTTTCATTGGGTACTTTTTGCACACACGAAGAGGCAATCCCTCCCTAACCAGCCTGGCTGGGGAGGTGAACGCTTGCAGCACCTCAAGCCTGCTCATTTTTTGTCTAGTGATTTCCACAGCACCACAGGTGCCTGACCCTTCAAACACTCCCCAAAACCCCCACTTGCCTTCATGGAAGTTCTCAGTGCTGGTGACTGAACTGAAGCCCTGGTGTGAAAATGTGCTTGCTGCTGTTTCACCACAACAGTCACCACTGGGGCCCTGGTTTTCACACTCTGAAGGTCACACTGACTAAAGGCATACCAGGAAAAGTGACTGTTTCTTCTCAACAGTCATTTGCAAGCCCTCAGTGCATAGAAAGCTGTCTACTGCTACCACCAAACCCCTCTGAAGTCCCATTGACCCACCTGGGAAGTGCACCCGAGGCAGAAAAGTGAAGCCAGATCAGACGGGATGCTGGAGGCTCTCTGAAATGGATCCCCGTGGAGATGAGGTAGAGGGGACACTCATTAAACACACTTCCACTCTGGAGTTTGCTGCTTCTCTCCTTCAGCAAAGTCCTTCTGGCACGCCCCCAAAGCTCATCAGTCTCCAAGACACAAGGACCTGTTGGAACAGTACATCAGTCAGCAGAAATCTTTCGAGGATTGCTGCTCATCCAGGGGCTCTCCCCTCACTGGAGACCACCAAAAACCCCTCGGATGGGTGGGGAAAGTGTGATGGTGTGGGTGGGTGTGTTGAGAGAGTGGGAACTTTTCAGCCTGGAGAACAGAAGCTTTGAGGAGACCTTAGAGTAGCCTTCCAGTATCTGAAGGGGGCTACAGGAAGGCTGGGTAGAGACTGTTCACAAGGTCTTGTAATGACAGGACAAGGGGGAATGGGTTCAAACTGGCAGAGGGGAGATTTAAGCGGGGTGTTAGGAGGAAGTTCTGCACAGTGAGGGTGACGAGACACTGGGACAGGTTGCCCAGGGATGTTGTGGCTGCTCCCTCCCTGGAGGTATTCAAGACCAGGCTGGATGAGGTCTACTGGGAGGTGTCCCTGCCTATGGCACAGGGGGGTTGGAACTAGATGATCTTTGAGGTCTCTTCTAACCTAAACCATTCTGTGATTCTATGATTTATCTTTCCACACCTTTTTAGACCTCTGTGGTTATTCTTGGATCATTATTAATACCTTTCCCACCAGTAGCCTGGTAACATTTCTATTTTCCCAAGTGCCACACTAAATTGCTGTGGTAGGATCCAGAGGGGTGTAAATGAACAGCCCTTTCTTGGCCACAAATTCAAACTAGGTAAAAGGAAGAATTTTTTTTTTTTTTTGCATTAAGAGTGGTGAGACATTGGCTCAGGTTGCCCAGAGAGGTGGCAGAAGCCCCATCCTTGCAAACATTCCAGGTCAGGTTGTCTGGGGCCCTGAGCAACCTGATCCAGCTGAAGATGTTCTTGCTCATTGCGAGGGGTTGAAGGAGATAACCTCAAAAAGATCCTTCAGATTCAAAGCAGTCTGTGATTCTGTTATCTGACCTGCTTCTGGTGTCCCAATGCTCCCCAGAACGACTGGGAGAGGAGATTTAGGCAAAATGAGTCTCAGGAGCAGATGGCCGAAGCGAGGAACAACTCCTGCTCAGATCTGTGGACTCTAAACCTTATGCCATGGAAACATCCATTTGTAGATTTGTGTCTCCTTGAGGTCAGAAGCTGCTGGTGGGCACCTGACATGTTTGTTTCTGCTGCAGGTTCAAGGGGTAATTTAAAAATGCCATTGCTGTCTGAGGAAAGCACCACTGGCTTTTGCTCTTTTCTTGTGCTTTTGCTTGCAGACTTTTTGTTGGAGAACCCCAAATCTCACCAATTTATGGAAAGGGGAAACACTCAAAAGTGAAAAACTCAGCTTCTTACTCTGGATTAATGCACATTGCATCAAGTGTTAGCAGTACTATTCCCAGCCTCTGGTTTTTAAAGGATCAGCCCCAACACAAAAGTTTTGGAGAGACAATCTGTCCTGAGTGCTTTTAAAACAGAGCAGAGAAGCATTTTTAGCAGACTGGTCCTAACGTGGCCACCTTGTGACCATGTTGTTTGCGTTAGCCAATCTTCGCTGGCTGTCATACCAGCATCATCTAAGTGCTGTGCTCAGGGTCACTGTATCTAAGCTCAAGCCCATGATATTTCCTGGGTTTCACAGGATCACTGGATGCTAGGGATTGGAAGAGACCTCTGGAGATCATCAAGTCCAACCCCCCTGCTAGAGCAGCACCAGGATTTGTGCATTTTGAGGTTGAGCTTCCACTTCATAGAATGGTTTAGTCTGGAAGGGACCTCAAAGCTCATCCAGTTCCAACCCCTCCCTGCCATAGGCAGGGACAGCTCCCACTAGAACAGGTCGCTCAAAGTCTCATCCAACCTGGTCTTGAACACCTCCAGGGAGGGAGCAGAAACAACCTCCCTGGGCAACCTGTGCCAGTGTTTCACCACCCTTACAGTAAAGGACTTCCTCCTAACATCCCATTTAAATCTCCCCTCTGCCAGTTTAAACCCATTGCCCTTTGTCTTGTCATTACAAGACCTTGTGAATAGTCCCTCCCCAGTATGCCCCCTTCAGATACTGGAAGGCTACTCTAATGTCTTCTTGAAGCCTTCTCTTCTCCAGGATGAAGAGCCCCAACTCTCTCAGCCTGTCCTCATAGCAGAGGTAAAAGACACTGAGCTATGAGTAGCCCAGAAAATTACTTGGAGTGGGAAAGGATTAAGATGACACAAGAAGAAAAAATCACTGAAAACTAAACATAGAGTGGTAAAGAAAACTCCACGTACTGCGTCTGTGTTGTCCATCTTTGTCTGCTGCCTGCTGCAATCTTCTTTTCAATATCAAACTTTGGGTTTTCTGTTCTTTGGAGTCGAAGCATCTTTGCGAAAGGCCCTGCAAGTTAGGAATTTAAATCATGAAGGGCTCAGAAGTGAAGCACCTTTGGGAAGTTTCACAGTTAACAATAGACGGACTCATAAGAGGATTTTTCCCACCAAAACGATTCTAAGACCACCAAGTCCAACCATTGCTGTAAATCTACCAAGTCTGCTGCTAAACCACATCCCTCAGTACCACATCTCCACGTTCTGTAAACACCTCTGGGGACAGATGTGGCTGCCACTGGGATTTCCTTGCCTTGAGGAAAGTGGGAGGCTCTTCTCGTGCTTGTGGCCGTCGCAGGGTGGAAAGTGGTGGCACATTCATCCCTTTGAAGGAGCTGTTTAAGCAACAATAGGTATAACACAACCTGCACAATCTCAAACACGGCATGGTTGCATCCTATCTTGCTTACTGAGGGGTAAATCCTCAGCCTGGAGTTACTGAACAGGTGGTGAGGAGGTGCAGATGGTTCTGAGAAGGAGGTGGTGGCAATGGTCTAGCAGTTTGGGTGACCTTCTTTTTGACAGACTTAAAAGAGGAACTCACAGCCCCCATTTAGTGAGCAAAGGGGGGTGTAATCTGAATTATTTAAAGAACATCAATCCACTCGTGGAATGCTCTTCCTTAGACAGCAGCACAAAGGATTTGTGTGCATTTCTGTCTGGAGGAGAATCCTCTCTTACCACTCGTGGTGGCACCAGGCAGGTTTGGTTGTGACCTAGGGAGAAGGAACACGGTCCCTAAATGAGCAGACAGTGGAACTTCACTTTGAAAAGCAGCAAGTCAGCCTTTTGAGATGTGCAGAAGAACAATTTAAAAGGAAACAAGTCTTGATAAGCAAGGAGGAGGATGAGAACAGGGGATGGAGAGGACATCCAGTCAGAGTTTCTGCTGCTATCAGTGGTCACTCAGGCACCTACAGAAATCTGACAGTGCTTTCTGAGAGCTTTCAGAAACATGAAACATGAGCTGCATCACCTTACACACTGTGCTAGATGGACCCCTGGGTCCTCAGCAGCTTCAGCTCCAGTGCTTGGATCATGGGGCAGCCACTGTCAGCAGGGGATTTGAGGCAAGCTTTTGCAGTCCTGTGACAAGTGAGACACCTGTGTCACAGCTCTGCTTACCAGTTCAAGAGAGACAGGGAACGACTGGAGAGAGAGACTCCAGCGGAGGAAAGGAAGGTGCTGGGGGTGCTGAATGGAGCATTGATCTGAGGAAGAAAGGCTGAGAGACTTGGGGCTCTTTAGCCTGGAGAAGAGCAGGCTGAGAGGGGATCTTCTCAATGCTCATCAATACCTAAGGGCAAGGGCCAAGAGGATGGGGCCAGACTTCAGTGGTGCCCAGCAACATGACAAAGAGCAATGTGCACAAACTGGAACCCAGAGAACTCCATCAGAACATGAGCAAAAGCTTTTTTCCTGTCAAGATGCTGGAGCCCTGGAGCAGGCTGTCCAGAAAGGTTGTGGTGTTTCCTTCTCTGGAGAGATTCCAAACCTGCCTGGACATTGTGATCCTGGGCAGCCTGCTGTGGGTGACCCTGCTTCAATGGTGGAGGGATGGAGCAGAGGATCTTCAGAGGTCACTTCCAGCATCCATTAACCTGAGACTTTGCAAATAGTGAACACAGGGAATTATAGTACCAATATGTTACTGCACCTCTCCCAGCTTCCTCTTATTCAGATCACAGCAGCTGCAGATACAACATGCAAGGAAGGGCTACAGAAACTGCAACAGTGGTGTTGGAACAGTGTTTGGGATTCGGTGAAATTTAGGTGCTGGTCTGCACAGATGCTGCCAGGGAGAGCTGGAAAAGCCCTGCAGAAGTGTGAGCATGGCCACACACATCTAAAGGGTTTGCTATGGCCAGTGTTGGACTTTACACTACAGCTCCAGAGCAGCTAAAACAAAGTGCTTTGGTCCCCAAGAGGGGAAGTCCAAATGGATGGAGGGAAGGACATTTTTAGCAGCAGTGGGGTGCTGCTTTCTGTGCATTTTAAAGCATCTCATCTGACTTGCTGGTTTTCAGGAGCTTTTCCTGGGCTGCATCAGGAGAAGTGTGGCCAACAGATCGAGGGAGGTGATTCTCCCCCTCTACTCTGACCTGGTGAGACCCCACCTGGAGTACTGCATCCAGTTCTGGAGCCCCTGGGACAAGAGGGATGTGGACATGCTGGAGTGTGTCCAGAGAAGGGCCACGAGGATGCTCAGAGGGCTGCAGCACCTCTGCTATGAGGACAGACTGAAAGAGTTGGGGCTGTTCAGTTTGGAGAATAGGAGGCTCCCAGGTCACCTTCCTTGTTGCCTTCCAGGATCTGAAGGGAGCCTACAGAAAAGCTGGGGAGGGACTTTTTAGGCTATCAGGGAGTGAGAGGACTAGGGGGAATGGAGCAAAGCTGGAGGTGGGGAGATTCAGAGTGGATGTGAGGAGAAAGTTTTTGAGCATGAGAGTGGTGAGAGCCTGGAATGGGTTGCCCAGGGGAGTGGTTGGGGCCACATCCCTGGAGATGTTTGCAGCCAGGCTGGCAGAGGCTGTGGGCAGCCTGATCTAGGGTAGGGTGTCCCTGGGCATGGCAGGGGGGTTGGAACTAGATGCTCCTTGTGTTCCCTTCCAACCCTGACTGATTCTACGATTCTATATTGTCTTAGGAGAACTCTTACTACTGTCTGCATTTCACCTGGCAGTTGACAGTGGCCCCCACTGCCCTCTGAGGAGCCCACAGCTGCAGTGACTGTTGGCAGCTGATGCTGCCTGGTTGCCCCATTTCACTGACTCTTGGACCTGCCTGCTCTTCTCTGATGGTGAACAAAGAGAGGCCTCTGCATGCGTGGCTGCCCTCGGGTAGCGTGAACAGGAAGGACACTCTGAGGGGTGACTTAGTAGCACTGGCAAATGCTTCCCTTTTGAAGCAAGGCACACATTTTCACACTGCCAGTGCTGACAGCTTGCCCATGCACCCTTCTGTTGAAGACACTGCATGCTAGAAAACACCAAGAAATTCCCTCGCCCACTGAGCATTACTCATTTTGTTATATAATCTTTTTTTTTCTCTCTCTTTTACTGTTGATTTGGCCAAAAAATACAGTGCACGTTACAAGGGGAAAAAAAAAAAAAAATATATATATATATATATATATATAGTGCAATGATATGAGAATTAGAGGAGAATTGCCATTCGTGTGCACAGGTCACCACAAAGCGATTGGCTCCCTGGTGAGGCTCAGTTTTGGGCCCCAGGGTCCACAGAGGACAGTAAGGTGCTGGACTGTACCCACAGAAGGGCAATGAAGCTGGTGAAGGGTCTAGAGAAGAAGTCTTGTTAGGAATGAAGAGCAGAACAGGAGCAAGCATCCCCAAGTTGTGCCGCAGGGAGGTTTATGTGGGTCCTTAGGAACACTTTGTCCAGTGAAGAGAGTTGTGAAGCCCTGAAACAGGCTGCCCAGGGCAGTGGTGGAATCCCCAGCCCTGGAGGGCTTTAAAAGCCCTGTAGGTGTGGTGCTGAGGGACGTGGTTTGGCAGTGAGCTCTAAGTGCTAGGCTATCCCTGATCTCATCTTGCATGAGGCAAAATCTTTCATATCTCTCTCTCACTCCCTTAGCCCTTCCTCTACGCTGGCTGCTTTGAGTAGGAAACACAGAAAACAAGAAAGGAAGAGAGAAAGAAACGGCCACTTGGTGGCCTTCACAAACTGCTGCTCAGAACACCCAGAGCCAAAGCCTGCTAACAGGGAGCTGAAAAACAGTTCCCACATCAGCTTCACCGGGTACAGCGTCCTGGCTAGGAGGCTGCCTGCTGCAGACAGACAGACAGACAGACAGACAGACAGTCAGTCTGTCCTTCCAAGGCAAGGGGCTGCTGCCACAGCAGCTATCAGTCAGGTTTCCTTGCCCAGAGAGAAGGGCAGGCAGCAGCCTTTGAAGGGATGCTGACAGGATTCCCTTCTAGCACTGCATCTCTCAGGAAAACCAATGCAGCTCCTGAAAGCTCCTTCCAGCTCCCACAGCCACCCCTTCCTTCCTGTAGAGAAGCAGGAGGAAACCACCACAGCAAAACCAAAGGCTTTGTTTGGCACCCCTCTATGTGCATCTTGTCTTTACCAAGCCAGGACACCACAAACTCCATTAGAATTAGGTTAGCTGTCATGTCTGTTAGCCTTTAGGATCATAGAATGGGTTAGGTTGGAAGGGACCTCAAAAGTCATCCAATTCCAACCCCCTGCCATAGGCAGGGACACCTCCCACTAGATCAGGATGCTCAAGGCTTCATCTAACCTAGCTTTGAACACCTCCATGGAGGAAGCAGCCACAACCTCCCTGGGCAACCTGTGCCAGTGTTTTACCACCCTTACTGTAAACAACTTCCTCCTAACATCCTGTTTAAATCTCATCTTTGCCACTTTAAACCCATTCCTCCTCATCTTTTCATTAAGACCTTGTGAACAGTCCCTCCCCAGCCTTCTTGCTGGCCCCCTTCAAATACCGGAAGGTTACCACAAGGTCTCCTCGAAGCCTTCTCTTCTCCAGGCTGCAGAGCCCCAGTTCTTGTAGCCTGTCCTCATAGCAGAGCTGCTGCAGCCCTCTGAACATCTTCGAGGCCCTCTGGACTGGCTCCAACAGTTCCATGTCCTTCTTGTGCTGGGGGCTCCAGAACTGCACACAGTACTGCAGGTGGGGTGTGAGGAGAGTAGAGCCAAGGGGCAGAATCCCCTCCCTTGCCCTGCTGCCCACAGCTGCTCTTGCTGCAGCCCAGCACACAGTTGCTGTCTGGGCTGCACTCACACTGCAGGCTCATGTTGAGCTTTCATCAGCCCAGACCCCCAGGTCCTTTCCCTCAGGGCTGCTCTCAGCCATTCCCCACCCAGCCTGGATCTCTGCTCAGGATCTCAGTAACTGTGCACTGTGACTGCCCAACACACCAACAGTGACCAACTAAGAAACATTGTGGGGAAGCTCTTGAGGACTGCAGGCAAGAGAAGAATTTAGCAACAACCCAAAGCCATACAGTGACCATGAGCTTTTGGTCTCCATTACATTTTTTGGTGTTCCTTTCAACAGGTGATCAGACATTTGCAGGTGTCAAAACCACCAGGTTTATTATTCAAGCCATCAGGGGCCAAGAGGATTTTAAATCCACCTTGCTGGAAGCTCTTTTGAAACCTTAATATTATGCTGCACTCAGCAGTAGTCTTGTTTCAATGTGATCTCCATAAAGATCCTCTTACACCTGATTGTTCTTGAATGGTGGGAGGGAAGATTCATCCTAACAGTGGTCTTGCTTCTCCTTAATGTTACTGCTTGCCTCCAGGACTGACTTTGCATCTGCAGGACTTGATACACATCATCCCCAAAATGCAAAGCTCCTGTTCCTAAAGCTGCAAGAACATGTGACAGAGCAAGAACAGGGCTCAGCCCCTCTGAAGGGAGGGCCCAAAGCATAACATTGGCTTCTGAAAGCCTGCATTGAAGGCTTATCTGAGGGCTGCACGTGATGTTTAAAGCTTCCCTTCAAGGTCTTCAAGGCTAATCCTCTCCCAAACAGCCCACGTTCAATACTGCCACTGCACAGTCAGCTCCCAGTTGCCTGGGGTAAGGTTTATCATCAGAAAACCACATCATGAGCTTGTGCTGAACTCAGCCTGAGCTGGGGAGGCTCCTTAGCTCAGCCCAGGTTTTACTCCGGGTGGTAGAGACAATCATATTTAGTACAGCTTCCCAGGAGAAGATTATTACATGCAACTTCATTGTCAGCTACCTCCTTCAGGCACCATTTTGGTGGCTTCAGTTGAGATGGAGGTTTCAACATTTCATTCTGTCTCTTCTCAAACAAATCATAGAGTGGCTTTGGTTGGAAGAGACCCTTAGCATCATCAAGCCTAGGATGTTAAGACTGCCAGGTCACTACTAAAACATGTCCCTCAGCACCACATCTACACAGCTTTCTTAAAATCCCTCCAGGAATGGGGTGCCCACATTCCCCTGAGCAGCCAAACAGCCAACTTCCACAGTGTGCTGTGGAAAAGCAATTTGAAAAGGATAAAAACTTTGGATTCACCACATACCTTGGCCAGCAGCGATCAGTGAGAGCACTGGAACAGGCTGTCCAGTAGGAGGTTGTGCAGTCTTCTTCTCTGGAGACCTTCAAAACCTGCCTGGATGTGTTCCTGTGCAAACTACCCTAGGGGATCCTGCCTTGGCAGGGACATTGGACTTGACCTCTCTCCAGAGGTCCTTTACAACTTCTAAAGTTCTGTGATTTTGTAAACACCCAATGGTCTCTCCTTGGACTGCTCTCAAGGGATGCTTGTGCTGTGAAATCTTGAACTCACCTGGAAGAATGTGGAGAGGGGAATTCTCAAGAAGGAGAACAAGAAGTCATCCGAGTATCAACATGAGGTAATCTTGCACTCCTGCAGGGAAGCTGTCAGCAACAGCCTTGCAGATGTTAATTATTGGCTTCAAGAACCACACAAGCAGATCAGGTGTTAACATTTACTTTTATTTATAAAAAAATTGTAGAATGTATTAAATACAAACATTTGGGAAAAAAAAGCAATCAAGGCTTTGCTAAGATGCCCAGGAAGAGGAAGACAGAAAAAAATCCAGAAGCTC
>VWZI01002458.1:894648-915916 GCA_013396835.1 Psilopogon haemacephalus | reverse complement strand
CACATGACACACATGAGCCACATGGCACGCACGACGCACACAAGCCACACGGCACACACGGTGGACATAAGCCACGCGGCACGCACACATGAGGCACGCACGGTGCACATAAGCCACGAGGCACGCACGCGTGGCACACGACACACACGAGCCACATGGCATGCACGACACACATGGCATGCACGACGCACACAAGCCACACGGCACACACGCATGAGGCACGCACGGTGCACATAAGCCACGCAGCATGCACACGTGGCACACATGACACACACGAGCCACATGGCACGCACGCACGACGCACACAGCACGCACAGCGCGCACAAGCCACATGGCATGCGTGACACGCAGCACGCACAGCGCGCACAAGCCACATGGCACGCACGCACGACGCACATGAGCCATGCATGCATGCACGACATGTAAGTCATCATGAGAACCCAGTTCAACTCCTGGATGGCAAAAATTTCTGGTTACTATTTCTTTCCTGCTTCCTATTCCAAATTAATGCCTTGAGGGGGAAGCTCACTGGTTTTATGCAACTGGTACTTTGGGTTGTTCTTTACATAATTCACTCTTCAGGTTTTACCCCTCTAAAGGTGTCAGTCTTGAATTGTGTCTTAGCACACAGGAAGCAATGACTGAATTGAGAGCTAGAGATGAAGCACATCGTCTAAACATCTCTTCTCCCGTTCATCATTCCCTGACACCTTCACTTCTACCTGCACCACTCCAGTGGAGCAATCTTGGCCAGGAAGCTGCCCCCCGTCAAAGCAGAAACAGGGAGTTAGCTAAACGACCCAAACCTCAAAACAGTGAGAAACAACCCACGATCTGAGACATGATGTTGTGTTTCACAGCTCATCTGCTGTTCATTTACCTGATGGACATCATGTTTCTCAAAGTCTTGTAGCTGCCTCTGGAAGCCCATGTTAGGATTGGCACAGGATCTGGCTGCACGGACGACAGACAGAGAATCTTCCCAACCAAAGTCTGTGATGGTCATGATGTAGGCAACCACCAATGTCACGCTCCTGGAGACACCTGCAAGGCTGCAAGAAAAAGGAGGTGCAATATAGCAAATCCAAGCTGTGCTTCATCTATCATAGTTACAAGCATCACCCTCCAGCAGACTGCTGTGTTGCTTGTCACCAGGAAAAAGGTACCACAACACCTGAGTGAAAAGGCTTCGGTGCTGCTTTGTTAAAACACATCAGAACAAATCTAAGACAGAACAGAAGAAGTGGCTTCTGAGAGGTAAATCCTATCAGATTGGAAAGAAAGAACTATTCAGTTTTTGCAAAGCCAGGGGACAGTGCACATGTTCCAGTGAGATGTGGGGCTGAGTGAGCTAGAAACAAGTCACTGACCTTCTTCTGCCTGTATAGAGTAGAACAGTGAAGTAAGACTGCTGCCTCTCCACCATGAATAAAGGCCTCAGTTTCATGGGGCCAAAATGAACTTTACCTGAACTGCTGAAGCACACATCTAGTCGCTCAAACCCTTTTCCTGTTGCTGCTGTTCAAGCACCGTGCAACACCAACTCTCACAACCCCAATTTCCCCACGTAGAACACTGGGATAAATCATTCATTGCAACTGATTTGACAGCACTGGACAAAACTCCCAACTATTGCTGCTGTGAGTAGAAATCATGTTCCTGAGTTACAGTTGTACCAGGCTTGGCATTTCGAGACCAGTTCATGCTTTGGAAATGCTTCACAAATTTAAGTATGTGGGTTTTTTTAATCTCAGAATTCAGACAAAATATCCCTGCTTTACATACACAGAGCCCTGTCATGAGTCAGTAGTAGACTGAGGATTTATGCTCAGGGCCTGTGTACAAGTCCAGCATTCAAATCATGAGATGACTCCAATTCCAGATATAGACTTAACTATGCCACTTGGACACAGAGCAAAAAGACTACAACCAATAGCAAAGAGCAAGAGAACAACCCAGGCAGTTCCTTTTCTCTTCTGTATAGCCCCAGTAGCACCTGTCCAATCAGACACCTGCTGCTAACAAATACTTCAGCAGTTTAAAGAGGGGAAAAAATATTTTTATGGGAAGTTCTTTTTTTAACAATTCCAGAGTCACCAAAGTAGGTGCTACAGAAATGAATCAGATGATGTGGATTATGACAGCTGGCTTGAGAAATAACAGTGGTTAAAATAATGGGAAATTAATAATATGCCTGTAGTCAACACACCTCTAGTCCTCTCAATCCTCAAAAAGTTTGATAGAAAGAAGAAATTCCTGGGCTTCTTTTATCTACAGGCAGCTGCCTACCCCACTGACTCCAAAGTGCCAGCAAGAGACTTTAGCAGCACTTTTAAGTCTTCTGGAGCTCTTCAAGTGTTCAAAAACGTGTAGCTGTAGTGCAGAGGGGCATGGTTTAGTGAGGGACTTGGCAGCATCAAGTTAACAGTTGGATATGATGACCTTGGAGGTCTTTTCTAACCTTCTATGAGTCTAAATAAAGGGGATATTCAATGTTGCTGTGAAATGGAGATGAACACTGACTTATCAAAACGAGGAACCTTCACATCAAGGTAGAGGAACCCTTTGGTGTACGTACCAGTGAACTAGGCAGCCTTCACCTGCCAGCCGGCACTCATGGATAAATTTGATGCTCTCTCGGAAATGCCTTGCCCTGAAAACAGAAGCAGAAGGGGAATAAAGAAAGTGTTCTGTTTAGTAAAATCACTACCTAGAGAAACCCACCCGAAAGCTCACTTCAGACTGTTTTTCTAGAGTGTAGAACACAGGTCTTGCAAGGTAAAAAGCTTGTGTCTGCCAATGCACGCTGCCATAGCTGCCTTCTGCTCTACCTGCAGATGGAAAAGCCTGATGGTTTAGGCACCACAGCATCATAAACATTAGCAAACATGACTTTCAAGTCTGTCTTTCAGTTAGTATCTTAACCTTCTTTAACTGGGAAAATAAGTCTCAGTCTACTGTCTTGCTTCTTCAGCGCCTTCCAGTCTCCTCCCTCAGACTGCAGAACTCCTCCTTCCTGCTTTTGTCCAGGCTGTCACCCAACCTCTACCTACCTTAAAGCAGCGGAGGAGAGAGCATAGAGATGATAAAGATTCGGATGACAAAACTTAAGGTTTGTGCTCTCATTGCTCTTTACACAAACCTCTTCGTTACAAGTGGGCCAAGTCTAAATGGAAGTAACTGGGCAGCTCTCTTCATTTCAGGGAGAACTTCTTTCCTGTTAGGGTGGACCAGCCTGCCCAGAGAGTTTGTGCAGTCTCCTGTTCTGAAGGGATTCTAAACTCACTTGGACAACCTACTCTGGGTGCCTCTCCTTTAGCAGGAGGGTTGAAGTTGGTGATCCCTAGAGGTCCTTTCTGATCCCTACCACGCTGGGATTTTGTGCAATCTGCAGCCCTATGTCACTCACTCTGCAAAGCCTTTGGGCCTGCCTGCAGTTTCTCACAGGTGCCAGCAGCATCACCTCAGCTCAAAGAGATGGAGTTCATCATGGCCTTTGACTGCTCCTACAATTTAACTTCACAATGTGTGCAACACAGAAGGAGGATTCTTAAGAAGCAGTCAGCATCAGGCTTACTGGCAAAGCCAAACACACTGTGCTCAGCACCCATGAAACACAACGTCCTGTATTCAAGATGTTTATTCTCTCAGGGTGAATATTATACCACAAGGGTTAAAGAAAAAAACCTCAGCCCAGTACCATCAGCCACACACACACACAAAAATCATCAGGAATACCCACATAAAAGGAAGCTCCCCTTCCTGCCCAGCAGAGCAGCTGCTGATGCTACAAACACTCAAGACCTAGAGGAGTGCAGCAGTGATGCAGAGTGACAGTGCCTGGAGAATTTGCAGAGGAGACAATGTCTAAGCACAGTATCTCAAAAGAGGAATCCCAGAGGCCAGGACTCTCTCCCTGAGGCAGTTCTGGCATCACTGGATACAATATGGAAAAGACAGCTGTAGGAGACTTGGAGTTACTTATTTGGGATGTCTCAAGGCATGATGCAATCCCCAAGCTTCAGGACAGATTTCATGTTTCTCAAGAAACCAATCAAGTAGGTGGGGTAAGAGGGACAAAGCCTAACAAGCACATTTCTACTCAGATTGCCACCCCAAAACATTTCCATTGGTTGAGTGCTAACAAATCCTGGTGTTGGGGTCTGCTGCAGGGCACGAGCAGCTTCACATCAATGAACTTAGAACCAAATGAGATGTTGAGCTATATGCACAAGAGATGTTGTTAACCATAGAATAGCTCAGGCTGAAAGGAACTTCATAGATCATCTATTCCAATCCCTCTGTCATGGGCAGGGACACCTCTCAAATAAACTCGGTTGCCCAAAGCCTCATCCAGTCTGGTCTTCCACCCCTCCAGGGAGGGAACATCCACAACCACTCTGAGCAACCTATTCCACCCTCAAACTGAAGAGCTTTTTCCTAAGATGCACAATTAATGAGCTGAACAAATTCAGCCAGGTGAAACTCTCCAGGGCTGGCTTAACAACATCCCAATAGTCTCATCCACCCACCTTTTCCCTTTCATCTCTAGACAATCTGGTCAACAGCACAACTCCAAGTGACTTGACTTCAATGGTCTAATACAAGTTTTGGTTAAATACTCCACTGTTTGCTTTGACAAATGTCTGTGAACTAGCAAAGCACCTTGGCAAGGTACTAAACATAGCTAGCAGTGAACTGCGCTCCTTCAGTTTTGTTTGCCCTTCTTTATTTGCTGACACTCAGTCTGCTGAACCACAGCAAAAGTGCTTACATGAAAACCAGAAGAGAAATTGCCCAGCATAGAATGAGTGCTCTCTGTAGAACCATGACCCCCTCCTTCTCTTGAGCCAGAGAAAAGGGGAAACATTCTCCACCACAACCCTACAGATTCAGGGTCCCTGTTGGCTCCAGCAGACACTAAACTCCTTGTCCACGTTACAGTACAAACCACACTGACATGAAAAGTAAGGCCGAGGATCAGTGTGCAGTCTGGCAAGTGCCAGACACAAAGAACAACAGTCAGTCTTAGTTTAACCACAAAACAGTTGATTGTCATCTGTGACAGGAAAGAGCTTGACAAATGTGTTCCCTTGCAGCCTACTTGTTGGGCTGAGCAGTTACTTCAAGACAATTCACTACATGATATCTGGCTTCTACATCTCCCAGCTTAAAGCTGGGGCCTGAATTGCATCACCTTCACAGTGGGAAAACACCACAGGGAGAACCACCAGCAGGGCACACTCACCAGCATGTTGTAAGAGCTACCTGAACTCGCACATTAGCAAGGGGGATAATCTAAAACTAGGCTGAGAGCAGAGTTCTACCACCAGATCCACAGGTTCCTTGATAGTCAGACTTCTACGAATACTGTAAAGCTTTAAAAGAAAGTGTCCAGATGAGATAAGAAGCCTCTAGATGTTTCTTTCCTTGGGCAATGTAAATGCAGAGAACCCCTTACATTTCTCCTCTTAATAGGTATGTTGGTTTGAGCTAATTGGAGAATTCGAGTGAGAAATTAGACTACTGGCTGAGAGAGAGTTAAACATACAGTGTCACTTCACCAAGTTTCACTGAGACAGAGAAAAAAAAATTGTTTTGAGAAATGTTCTCAAAACATGAGACAGGCAGGGTGCTTGCAGAGGGCCAGTCTGGCTTGGGTCTTGCTGGCTCCGGCAGCTTTTTCCTTTGTCTCTCTGCCTTTGAACTAATTCAGAGTAAAATCACTAAACCTACTAACCCTTTCTCCTACCATTAATCTCTCTGATCTTCAGCTTATCTGCAGCATCATCAAGAGGTGGTGAGATAAAGCTGGGAAAGGTGGTAGGGGGGTTTGGTTACCCTCTCTTGGGGATTTTGGTCTCTGGGAGGGGTGTGGTGTGTATTACCCTTTTTACTGTATATTGCTGTAAATATCTGTTATATCTTGTAAATATTTGCTTGTATATTTGCATTGCTGTAAATATAAAGCTTCATTTATTAACTTCCAGTGTGTTTTTCTGAGTTTTAGCTGGGGTTTTAAAAGGTGGAGGGGGGGCGGGCAGGTCACTGCAAACCCACTACAATAGGTTATCTGGCTTCTGTGTTATCACCACCAACAGCCTCGCTGTTGGGAGCTCCATAGAAACACAGAGCCTCTGACCATTAGCTGGAACAGGGTAGGAAGGGAAGATTTGATTTCCAGAAACAGATTCTGCAGAACAATGACATTTCTGGAGAAGTCTGAGGTCAAATTCTCACAGGCCAGGGAAAATGCTCATTTAACACCTAGGAAGCACCTCAAGTCTCAAGACCAACTGCTCGATTCTTCTGCTTGGCAAGGGCAGAACACAGGAGCAGAAACAACCTTCTGAGACACATTAGTGCACACCCACACGTTGACAGGGGAATCCCTGCTGTATTTCCCTGGCAATTCATTCCCCTAAGGAAGTGAGCTTCACTGAGCAAGCTCGCTAGGAGTAAATGTGCATTACATACATGAAAACAGAAGTTTCCCCTCACTGAAGTGAATTAAGAGCTTGCAGTCCCAAAATTCGGTGATTAGAGGCTTTCCGATGGACCTTATCAACCTGGCAGCAGGTGTAAAAGGGCATCAAAGCTTCTGAACAAACTTGTGTTGGGAGAGACAGAGAAGACAGAAGCATAAACCTGGTCAGTGGTGCTGCCACCCATTACTAAGGAAACTACCTGCAGTGCAGGATGCTGCTTTGGTTTTCCTTCCTGGTGCTCACAAAATTCCTCCTTTGAAAGAAGAGCTTGGATACACAAAGGTGTTGCAGAAGGACCTATTTTCCTTGCTCTGCTGCCCAACTATCCCTGCCTCCAGAGAAGACAGTACACTCAACCCCTGTGAGGCAAGGCTGACTACAGACAGAAGACTGTTGTGCAAAGGAAGCCACCTGCTATTTGTGAGTGGCACAACCTGATTGCACTTGAAGAACTGGGCTGCATAAAGCAGAGAAGGAAGATCAGTTACTCATCAAGTTTTACTTTAAGTGATCATATGTATCAGTATTAGAAGGAATGGCCTTTGCTTGCAACCACCTGATACCAAAGCAAGTATTTTAGATGCCTGCAGCATCACAGGAGCCATGCCCGTGCAAATGCTAGCTTCTTGCTGAAGATTTAAGGGCTTTGGTACTGCACCAGATGGCTCAGGCACTTGGAGGTGTTTTTTTTTTTTTCAATATAACTGCCTGATATTTAGCAGTGAGTGAGGAGTGGAGCTGGACATCAATTAACATTCGAGCACAAGCACCATCCTTTCTGTTCCCACCCCTAGCTAATCCATACCTCCAGTAACAAGGGGAAGAGGCAGGCAAAATGTTTTCAGGTATGCTTCAGACCTCAAAATATCAACATGCATATGACAACATGAGAAGGTTCTCTAAACTCGTAGATTTTCATTTCCCAAAAATTACTTTTTTTTTTTCCAGATGTACTTATTTATTCTAAGTATTGAGGCCACAAAAGCTGTCAATGACAAAGGCACTTAGCTCTCTGCTTTCTCACTATGGCTCTGCCCTGAAATTTAGCGTTTCGGGGTGTTTTTTGATTGTGGATTGAGGAGGGGAGGGACTTCAGTAGGCTTTTTCCCCCCTTCTCCTAAAGCCATCACAGAAACACATCATGAAAAGACAAATCATGACACAAATGCCCCAGTGGAATCCTCCTAGGGTAGGAGAAACACATGCTCTAAAAATATCTGCCAAAAGCAGGAGCCAGAATAATTGCTGTGATGTGAGAGAAAAGCAGCGCTGCGTTTCCTTCCCAACCTAGCAGGGCTCTTTCAGCTTCTTGTTTCTCTGTAAAATGTGGTAGCAGGATGTGGCTGAAACCCCCCCTTCACCTCTCCCCAACATAAACAGTGAGCTCTAGAAGAAAGAGTTGGTCAACATCCAAGTTCTCTTACAAAACCTGTTTTGATTTCTCTTCGGAATCCAGACTTGTTTTGCTCGACGGCTCCTAACACCAAACACAAGGGCGAGCCAGGGAGCCTTTCATGAACACCAGAGAGATGAGAAAGAGGGAGGCTGGGACACCCTGATTTCAGGACACATTCTCAAGGCAAGAATCACTGGAGGGTAGAAAACTCCTCAACATACCAGCCTATGATTAAGAGCAGATTCTGAGACAGCTTCAAGGCGGCAGTTCAAGAATCATAGAATCAGTCAGGGTTGGAAGGGACCACAAGGAGCATCTAGTTCCAACCCCCCTGCCATGTCCAGGGTCACCCTACCCTAGATCAGGCTGCCCACAGCCTTATCCAGCCTGCCTGCAAACACCTCCAGGGACGTGGCCCCAACTACCCTCCCAGGCAACCCATTCCAGGCTCTCACCACTCTCATGCTGAAGAACTTCCTCCTCACGTCCAATCTGAATCTCCCCACCTCCAGCTTTGCTCCATTCCCCCTAGTCCTGTTACTACCTGAAGTTCACAGAGCAGATCATTGCAGGGTTGCCTTGCACACTATCTCAGAGGCTGTGAGGAATTTCACTGCAAACTTTGAAATCCAAGGCTTCATACCTCTCTCAGGTATTTCCTTACTGTTAAGGGACAGAGAGATACCTCTAACAAACCAGCAGCCAACCAAGACTACTTACAAAAACAATGCCTAGAACAATTTGGGATGAGGCTCTGCCCAGCCTAATCTAGGGTAGGGTGTCCCTGCCCATGGCAGGGGATTTGGAACTAGATGATCCTTGTGGTCCCTTCCAACCCTGACTGATTCTATGATTCTTGAACCTGCCTTCTTGAAGCTGCCTCAGAACCTGCTCTTAATCATAGGCTGGTACATTGAGGGATTTTTTGTCCTCCTGTGATTCTTGCCTTGAGAATGTGTGTCCTGAAATCAGGATGTCCCAGCCTCCCTCCTTCTCACCTCTCTCTTCTATGATTCTGTGATTCACAGAGGAATTCCACATGTTGAAAGCCATAATCAAAAGACGTTGACCCTCCTACAAAGCCTTACATATAAACAGCAGGGTTAGAATGGGTGGTTCGAACAAAGTGTTAACTGTGTTTTCTTAACAGATTAAAAACCACATTTGTGGAAGGCTTGTGAAAGATCAGAGCCAGCTCTTTCAGCTCAGGATAAAGCAGGCAGCAGAGCGCTGAGGGGTTTCTAGGGACTTGTGATTTGTTTGCCAAGAACACTTACAGGTTCTGGGAGGGCGAGTCAGCAGCAGGAATGCACAGGTACTTCACTCCCTGTGTAAAGAGAAGAAAAAAAACAGCCAAGCTGAACACATTGATCGACCTCCACACAAACCCTGCCCTGGGTTAGTGCCCATTTCACTGCCTTCGAGGAAGGCACAGCGCAACTCACAGCAGCAGACATCAGCTCTCTGCAGCCAGGTTTTAAAACAGCATTTTCACATCTGCTTTGCTGCCAAGACGCCAGCACGCAGCTTACTCATGCTCATCCCAAAGCCCAAAAAGTGAGCTTTTCTTGTTTAAAACAGATTCATCTTTATTGAAAAGGTGTGCTCATCTCTGCAAAATCCATGGACTTCACCATCCAGAAAGGATACAGTGATACCTCACCCCATCCCTTTACCACCATGGCACCAGCCACTTTCTCAATGCACCAGAAGCCCTTCAACCAGGGTCTTCCTCATGGCCATAGAGATCTTGGCCCCACCATGCTCCACTTGACCTCTTCACTGATGGGCCATCTCCTGTGTGCCACAACCAGAGCAGGGATGCTGCTGTCTATGGGCTTCTGGTCTGGGGAAGGCTCAGCAGACAGTGTTGAGTGGTGATGGAGGGAGAAGGCACCATCAGGACAACACCAAGCCAGTAGCAGCATCTTGCATGAAAGCTACTCAGCAAGATGCATCCAAGAGAAGAGATAATGAGGAGAAGGTCAGTTTGCAAACCAAAGCAGCTCACTGCTGGAAGAACAGCATCCACAAGTGACAGTCCCTCCTGCCTTGTGTCAGGAGATGGGAGAAACCAGGGTGACTCCCTGGCCGTGAGCAGATCCACCACAGACACATTTATTTTGAAAGATGATGTAGCAGAAACACATTTATTGACTGGCTGCTGAGCCAATGACGGTAATTACGTTGTGACACAATTAATTACAATAATAAGCATATTGCATTATGCATCTGAGAGATTTACCTTGGACACTAACATCACTTCAAGTGAGTCACTCTGCCAGAACAAAGGCCTGTCACCTGAAAGTAAATTCACATGCTCTTCTTTCCCCCCACACCTCTAGACAGCTCCACACCACCAACTCTGCACCACACCAAGGGAAACAGCAGGAAGAAAACTGCAAGCAGGAGAAGGGTCAGCTCCAGAGCAACGATACGCCAGAGGGTTTGGCACAGGTTGTGCCACAGATTTCAGAAGCTGTAGCACATGCTGAGTGCAGAGGGGCTTTCAGATCATGGTCACTTGAAAAGCAGAAGTAGCACCAGCACAAGCTGAAGACCCACAACGTTCTTTTTCTGTCATGGTTGGCTAGTTCCCACTACCACAAGCAACCATGAAACCAGCCTATGAGGGACCATGCATGCTGCTCAATGGCTCATCCAGAACCCCATCCCGGAGTTCTTCAGCCCTTACAACTTCTGGTGAAGCCCACAGCACACTTCTCACTGCTTGTGCTCAAATCCTCAGCATCAGCCTTATTCCTACAGCTGCTCAGACAGGAGGTGGCTAAAGTCACTGGAATTTGGTATTTTGACCTAAACACGTTGCTTAGAAGGTGTTTTGGGAAGGCTGTGGTGGTGGACTCCTCCCTGTGAGGAAACAATCACACACTCAACTCAGAAATAGTTAAGAGGTGGGATTTCAGAAGCACTGTGCAGTGACCTAACCCCAACTCCTACCAAAATCAACTGCGAAACTCTGACTTAGAGCCAAACCCAGTGTGGCCAGGGTTCACAACTCCTGAGGATCCCACCCTACCATCAGGGTTTGCTTCGTTTAGTTGAAATAAGAACAGGGTGAAATAGAATTCAGCATAATTGAATACCTGAAATACAACAAGGAGAGAAGGTTGTGTGGGGTGGGTATCAATAAATGAGACTCTGGAGATTCTCTGTGTGTTGGTTGCTGGAATTGGCTTTTCCTCACATGGTCTTTTTTTTTCAAATGTATTTGAAATAGGAAAAAAAATACTGAATGCTGCTGTGAATGCTTTCTTAAAATATATTTCTGTCCCAAGATACTGCTGTCCTTCCTGTGCACATACCCTGCAGTTAACATCTAAGAACTGTCCCAAAGGGACCTTTCAAAGCAGAACAGTTCATGCCAACTGAACCAGTAAATATCTACAATATTGTAGACATGGCAGAAGACAGACACCACTATTCAAGAATCATAGAATGGTTTGGGTTGGAAGAAACCTTAAAGATCATCTAGTTCCAGCCCTCCTGCCATGGGCAGGGACACCTTTCACTAGACCAGACTGCTGAAAGCTTCCTGAAGACCTCCAGGGAGAGAGCATCCACAGCCTCCCTGGGCAACCTGTTGCTGTGTCTCACCATCCCTACTGTAAAGAACTTCTTCCTAATATCCAGTCTAAATCTGCCCTCCTCAAGCCAATTCCATTGCCTCTGATCCTATTACAAGCCCTGATAAAAAGTCCCTTCCCAGCTTTCATGTAGGCCACCCTCAGGTGCTGGAGGGATGCTATAAGGTCTTACCAGAGCCTTCTTTTCCCCAGGCTGAAGAGTCCCAACTCTCACAGCCTACCCCTAGAGAAGGTATTTTATTACCTAGCAGCTTGCTTGCCAGTCTGAAACTATGAAGTATAAGGTGCAAAAAAAGGCAGCAATCACTGAAACACCAATTGAAAGAGAGTGAGCTAAATCAAAAGATTGTGGGAGAACAGGGCAGCTCCCAGCCAAAACTTCAAAAGGCTCCAAATCAGCACCACAACTGCAGTTCAAACTGCAGTCTGGCAGCAGATATAACATCCAAAGTTGAATCAAGCAAAGGTGGAAAGAAACACAAGTTTTGTCAACCACGTGGAAGCCTTTAGCCATTAATTTATTTTTAAATTTAATGTGCTTTGTTTCCTAGAAATGATCATTCCCTGGAGATTATCCAGTGGAGAAAGGACATAATCACTGCACATAGGTATTGAACCACTTCACCTGCACACACTCAAATTAGGTGCTGCAGAACAGCTGCTCATCCTAAACCACAGTATTTGTTCAAAGCAAAGAGAAAATCTTCTAAGTGTAAATGTAATACATGAAATAATAAATGTAATACATGAAAATGTATATTTTAAAATCCTAGATGATGTAATACATCCACTTTGAGTATCACTAATATATCATTGTTCAAACAACCCCCCCAAGCTGGTAGCTGTGTCAACTGTCTCCACTCTCCACACAAGCTTCTTCATCCAGATTAATTTGAAATAAAATGAAATCAAGCCAAGATTTTAATTGAAACAGAAGTTAGGTATGTTCTGTACACACAGAATGTGTCCAAACCCAAGCTCACAGGTCAGTGAAACGCTAAACTCACCTTTCTTCTGCTTATCTTGATTCATCAGCACTTTCCACTGATTACTTCTAAACCATTGCTCACTTTCTTTCCCCCACCCCGCCCCATCACCACACACACTGCTCCAAACCTTTTCCCTAGTATTCACCCTATGACCCCAACGAACGACCTCAAACAAGAGCAGCACTCCTTTCCTTCACACACTTTCTTTCAGTGCATTTAACTTGTTAGGATAACTGCCCCTAAAATTAAAAAAAAACAAACCAAAACAAACCAAAAACCAAACAAGGTAAAATAAAATGTCATTTACTCTTCTGTTTTGTTTCAGCACTCGGAGTAACCACCAAAACTAGATTTCTGTTTCTCTTGGGCCCTGAAACTTCAATGCCACACTTAAATCGATACAGCAAACGCTAGCAAAACCAGAGCAAGTATTGGGATTTCAAGATTGTCAAAGCTGAAACAAGTGAGAGTTAAGGAAAACGTCTAAAATTCACTTTGGCACGACACTTGCACGACTTAATCCCGGGTTCTAGAATGAAGAAGTCAGTTTTGCTCCAGTGAGTAGCGAGGTCTGAAAACCCAAAGCATTTAGGTACACGTGTATGCACGCAGAGGTTTTACACCACAGTGAATAAAGGAATCAATTGCAGCCATTTCCTAATTTCTACTGATTTAGAGGTCAGTCTGCTAAGTTTGGAAACCAAAGTCATCTCACATTTGGAGAAGTCAGTGAAACTACAGAAAAGCATCTTCCTAATATCAGTAGCTTTTTCAGAAAGGTAATGAAGTCTTTGTCATGAAGTCCAGCAGAGCCCAGGAAATGCACCAGCCCAGCTTAAGGAACACATTTTGCCTTCTGCTTACCTATAAGCCCCTAACTTCATTCTAACTAAACTAGCACAAGCTGGCATTTGGTTTGTTGGTTTGTTTTATTTTTTTTTTTCAGTAGGACACAGAGAACATTTCAGTAGTCGAATGACACAACTAGAAGTGGCAGAGATGAGATAACAGGGTCAGCAATTGAGAATAGGACCTGCGTCGAGCACGCACAAAGTTAAACCACCACCAATAACACTTCAGCACTTCCAACGGGTGCTTGCTCCTTGGTCATGACCAAAGATATTCTGGAGTCATTAAGAACGATGCCTAAATCACACCAAAGGTTTATCCATTAAAGAAAACTGGACAGGCAAGAAAGAAAAAGTGAGTACTCCAGCAAGATGGTACGCATGAAAATAAGAGAAGCGACTAAAAACACTACTGGGTTTTTGATGCTTAGTGGGTTTTCCAAGTAATGTTTTTCAGAGATGTTCTTCAGAACATTGCCCTCCCTGCTGCTCTACGTACAACATTTTGAAGTTTCTGCTTAGAATTGGAAGCCCCAGCCTAGAACTGNACACCTAACCTCCTAAACTTACATTTGTGAACCCAGATGCAAATGAAGAAACCTCCAGCACCTGGCAAGCTCTTTCAGGTTAGTCAAAAGCTACGTGTTCATTTGAGTCGCCACACCAACAGATGAGGGCAGGAGGACTTATTTTTGGTTAGGGGCACTTCAGGAAAATAAAAAACCAAAAGAGCTAAAGTGGGAAACAGCCAGCACAAAGCTTCCTCAAGCCAAACCAACCAGAGGTTACCAAGGGTTTTTGTCCAGTAATGCACCAAACCGAACCTGCTAAACTGAAAACCGTTCAACCGCTTGTTTGTCCCTTCAGTTACTTTCTGTAGCCATCCCCATCAGTGCTGATTTTATTAATGACTCATAGAAAACACACTTGTGTTTCAGCCAGCAAGCTACCACGGAGAGAACGCCACACTCGGCGTGGAGTTTGAAAAGCACTCTAAGTGGAACTGGCCTTAGGTGAAGCATGTGAAGAGCAGGCAAAGCAGGATGCTCCTGGGGTGGAATTCAGGCATTTCAGTTGTGCTGCCTTCAAGAACACAAGCAGGCCAGTGGCTTCTGAGAACGCGTTTTCTGCAGGGTCTGCTCATGGATTTCCTGAGAAGTAGTCTCAGAGGCACTTCTGAAAAGCCTCTGGTAAGGCTGGGATGTGCCAGTCACAAATACAAAGCATCCTGTCACAACCCTTCCTCCCCATCTTTGTTATCCTTTCTAAAATTACAAGGGGGGGGGGAAATGGTGAAGAGTGGAGGAATTTACTTTGCTTGCACAATGACTTCTAATTCTAACCCTGAATTCCAATTCTAACCTGTCTCACCTGACAGAATGCCAAGCAAGAGAACACACTAATGGGTTTGTAGAAATTGTTGTTTGTCTCCTTTAGGCCACACCAAGAATATTTACATACTTCACCTGAGAAGAAGGACCTTGGTTGTCTGCCTTGACTAGATTCAAGCCCCTAGGCATGTCAGAGAACATCTAACACAGCATCATTTGGGTTGAAAGGCACCTGAAAGATCATCCAGTTTCAACACCCAGCCATAGGCAGAGACACTTCCTAGTAGACTACATGGCTCATGGTCCCATCCAACCCAGCACCACCCAGCACACTTGGTCCCTGAGCACTCAAGGAGGTATTCCAGTACCATAACAAAACAACATAATGCATTTGCTTCTTTCTTTCAGGGAATGCTAGAACATGAAGGCTGTGAAAATGATAGAGGGGTTAGAGCACCTCTGCTACGAGGAAGCTGAGGGAGCTGGGGTTGTTCAGCCTGGAGAAGAGGAGACTCCAGGGAGATCTAACAGCAGCCTTCCAATATCTGAAGGGGGCCTACAAGAAGGATTGAGAGTGACTGTTTACAAAGGCTTGCANCTGCCTTCAAGAACACAAGCAGGCCAGTGGCTTCTGAGAACGCGTTTTCTGCAGGGTCTGCTCATGGATTTCCTGAGAAGTAGTCTCAGAGGCACTTCTGAAAAGCCTCTGGTAAGGCTGGGATGTGCCAGTCACAAATACAAAGCATCCTGTCACAACCCTTCCTCCCCATCTTTGTTATCCTTTCTAAAATTACAAGGGGGGGGGGAAATGGTGAAGAGTGGAGGAATTTACTTTGCTTGCACAATGACTTCTAATTCTAACCCTGAATTCCAATTCTAACCTGTCTCACCTGACAGAATGCCAAGCAAGAGAACACACTAATGGGTTTGTAGAAATTGTTGTTTGTCTCCTTTAGGCCACACCAAGAATATTTACATACTTCACCTGAGAAGAAGGACCTTGGTTGTCTGCCTTGACTAGATTCAAGCCCCTAGGCATCTAACACAGCATCATTTGGGTTGGAAGGCACCTGAAAGATCATCCAGTTTCAACACCCAGCCATAGGCAGAGACACTTCCTAGTAGACTACATGGCTCATGGTCCCATCCAACCCAGCACCACCCAGCACACTTGGTCCCTGAGCACTCAAGGAGGTATTCCAGTACCATAACAAAACAACATAATGCATTTGCTTCTTTCTTTCAGGGAATGCTAGAACATGAAGGCTGTGAAAATGATAGAGGGGTTAGAGCACCTCTGCTACGAGGAAGCTGAGGGAGCTGGGGTTGTTCAGCCTGGAGAAGAGGAGACTCCAGGGAGATCTAACAGCAGCCTTCCAATATCTGAAGGGGGCCTACAAGAAGGATTGAGAGTGACTGTTTACAAAGGCTTGCAGTGACAGGACAAGGGGCAATGGCTTCAAACCAGGGAAGAGAAGATTTAGACTGGATATTAGGAATAGGTTCTTGACTATGAGGGTGGTGGAACACTGAAACAGGCTGCCCAGGGAGGTCGCTGAGGTCCCTTCCCTGGAGATTATCAGGCTGAGGCTTGATGGGGTTCTGGGCAACCTGGTCTAGTTGAGGATGTCCCTGCTGACTGTAGGGCATGGTCGGACTAGATGACCTTTGGAGGTCTCTTCCATTCTATGATTACTACACCTCTGGAATATGCTCACATTACACGGATTTAACACACTCTCCTTATAATCTCCTCTGCACCAAGTGGGTTAAAGCAGCTCTGATCCATATTGCATCCAAGCAATGAGAAACACCTCTGAGGCAAAGAGCTCACCACTGAAAGCTCCAACAGTCCTCATTCCCACCTCCCTGCCATCAGCATATCAAGAGCTTGCTCTGACAGAGCCAGTGCATGCTGAACAATTCCAACCAGCTCAGTGCATCACCACAGCAGTCTGTGCCAAGGATACTTCATCATGAGGAGGGCCTGACCTGACACACTTTACGAGCCACTTCATGAAAGTCTCTGTGAGGCTTCTTAGTGGGCTACCAATGATAGAGCCAACGCCAGACAGGGCATCACTTTAAACCAGAGAGAATCATCTGCTGCTGCTACACCTGAAAGAAAAGTGTTCACTATTTTGCTCAGCATCATCTTCTGAAACACCTCATGAGGGGAAACTCTTACCATGAAAAGGCAGTGAAACATCAGAGAAGAAAGGTTTTTTTTTTTTTATTAGAAGAAGCACTTGTGAGCTTCCTCCTGACAGGAGCTGAAAGGCTGAAAAGTGACAGCTTCCAGATCTGGTGACAGAACAACTCAGTGCTGGAGATGCAAGCGCAACTACAGACCTGGGACTGCTTAGCATTGAGAAGGCTGAGAGGAGATCTCATCAATGCCTATAAATACCTGAGGGGTGGGTGTCAAGTGGATGGGACCAATCTCTCTGTCAGCAGCAATAAGAAAAGGAGCAACAGCTACAAAGTGGAACATAGAAGGTTTCACCTCAATATGAGGAGAAACTTCTTTACAGTGAGAGTGGCAGAGCACTGGTACAGGCTGTCCAGAAAGGTTGTGGAGTCTCCTTCTCTGGAGACTTTCAAAACCCACCTAGATGCATTCCTGTGTGGACTAGCCCAGGCGGTCCTGCCTTGGCAGGAGGGTTGGACTCAATTTCTGGAGGTCCCTTCCAACCTCTAACATTCTGAGGTTCTGTGAACTGTCTGAATTGACTTAATTATTAATTTGCAGCAAGAACCTTGTGATGTGATATTAACATCTCCAATTTTGAAGGCTGTCTTTCCCTCTCCCTCTAACTCCACAGCTCTTTGGGCTGGATACCAAAGCCAGCAGAGCCTGTGCAGAGTCCAGAACACACCCAGCAAGAACTTCTCTCATGTCATCAAGGTGCACCACTCCTATATGAACAGCCTCCCACAGCTCAAAGCTTCTGTACACTACCTAACATCAGATCAGGGATTTAACAGCCTGGCAGCACTCACTTGCTCACCAGCATCTGTTCAGAATTAGCAAATGTCCTTTGTTTTTGTTTTGGTTTTTTTTCCAGGGCTGGTTGGTTTCCCAGTATTTCCCTATTTAGTTATTTGCTGTTGAGCAGTCACTTTTTTTTCAGTCCAGACTAGAGCTTTCTAATTTCTAAGTTCAATCTAAACATAAGGAAAGATTTCTTTGCTGTGACAGTGCTGGAGCAGGCAGCTCAGAGAGGTTGTAGAGTCTGCATATCTGCAGAGATTCAAAACCCACCTGGACACTGCAATCCTGAGCAACCTGCTGTGGGTGGCCCTACTTTAGCTGGAGGGTTGGACTAGATTATCTCCAGAGGTCACTTTCAACCCTTCAAAGCATCAGGAAGAACTGCCCTATGATAAACCACTATATTAATAGCAGATACAATGAGTTTCCATAGCAAAAGCTCAACTGGCTCCAAAAATACCACCCACAAGTGATGCCAAGCAGATTGCATTGTGCCAGAGCTGCCACTTCAGATCTTCTACAGCTGTTTGCTTTCCTGTCTAAAACCTGCACAAGTATAATCTAAAAGATCATCTGTAAACACACAAGACTACTCTGCCCAGCTTCTGCTCCAGCAAGATTTACAACATCCTGTCTTAAACATGGACCAAGGTCACAGAGCTTAAAGCAAACTGCTGTGACTCGATTATCTACACCAACTCAGCAGGCTACAACCATTCCAGCTTGGAAGCATCACTAAGTTTTTGGTAGGTATTCAGTTATTCAGCTCTTCACTTTCCTCCAAAGGTCTGGACCTACTAGCCACTCAATTTTTAATTCCTAAAACTGATCCAACATTTCCTCTTGTGATCTCCCCAGCTGCAACTACCTGATCCTTCACACCTTACACCTGTTCTATATTGCAGCATTCAGCTGAGCTGAACAGTCCATCCACCAAATCCATCTCTCCCCACTTTGGGCCAGAAAAGGATGCTATGGGGGCCAGTGTCAAAAGCCCTTCAGGAGTACAGACAAATGACCACCTGTTGGAGAATTCCAAGAGGTCACTGCCAGATACATTATTATTTTAAGCACACTGGGACACGTTTTGCCATTCACCATGCAGTTGTCTCTCACATTCTGAAGAGAGACTTTTATCACCTGAACTAGCCAAGAGAGAGCTCAGAAAGCAGGTGGCAAGAAACCTAATTATTCTCCCCTGAAATGGCTTTTGTGTGGGTTTACAACATCTGTGAGTGTTCCATGGGCAGCTGTCCAAAGTGGTCTGGATGAGCCAACTGATTCACCAGGGCTCTGTGGGAACACACATGATGCTGTTGGATGTTGTTCTTACTCAGGAGATAACTTCTGTGCACCTGAAAGAGCAAACCCTGGAGTCTCTTCTCTTGGATACACCACCTGCAGGTTTTTGTAACCGACTCGTAAGCCTGCATCTTCAAGTGACAAAACTCACCTTTGTGGTGAAGTTGCATATTTTATTGGAACAGCAGCTTTGGGATGCTCTCTAAATACAAATTCATTTCAGGATTCACTTCATTAAGTCATTAATCACTTTCTTTAAGAAGATTATGTAAGAACCACCTGCAATATTGCAAAGCCAGGTTTTGGCAGTTTCTTTCTAGCTTAAAATCACTCAAAGCCTTATAAAACAGCTCTGTGTCTTGTATTAATGAAGGCTGCCAGTGTCTAAAGGTACAGAAAGTCTCAGAAACCAATTTTCAACTCACTTTTACCCCATTATGCCACTTCCAAGTACAAAACAACTTCCTGTGGCCAACCTTAAGAGCCAACCCTAAATCAGATATCCATGAAGGTGGTAAGTGATCTTTGAGATAACATCTGAACCCAGATCTCAGTAAGAACTGGGGAGAAGTTTTAACAGTTGTTTTCCAGACCACTGGCACCTAAAGAAGTACACTGCAAGCTAAGAGAGTAGACGGTACAGCTGGAGAAATATTTCTTTTAGAAGAAGAGGTGAATAAAGCAATTCCATCCTTGAAGAGCCTCTCCGTGTTTCCCTGCCACTATAAATTTGGGACACTGTTGTGAACCAGACTGAGAACAGATGTGGGTAAATGTAACCCTTTGTGTCTTTTTGCAGGGGTAGGGAAAAAAAAAAAATAAAATTCAAAGCTCCCAGATCTATTTACCCCACAGCCTCAAAACTAGAGGCACCACCACAAGCCATGAGGTGACCTGTGGGCTCCCAAAACTGTCACCTTCACACAAAGCACTACCAGCCTGTGGCTGCAACTGATCTGTGCCATAATTAACCTTCTTTCTAATCACTACGATAAAACAAAGTAAGCCTCTACTCGTTCTAGAAGATGCACCCCAGAGGAAAAAAAAAAAATTAAAAAAAAAAACCACATCTCACTCAGTGCTTCTCAAATTCAGTATCTTTCAGACAAACATCAGACCTAACAAAAAGTTAAGTGGACAGTATAATAAAGTCAACTACTAAAGCCTTGCTCCAGCACATTAAGTTCAAGGTCAGCACTGAATTCACCATTATCTTGGTTTAGGTTTTAATCACGACATACCAGGGACACCTTTTTTGTTCAGCTTCCCTACTGAGGTGCCCAGGAAAAGGGGAAATTCTGTGCTTTAATGACTGAACTCGCTAGTGATTTTGACAGGAGAATGAAAAGCAGAAACTCCCAGCAGCATCTAAGGGGCAACATCAGCCACTGTCCTTACCTACAATTGCACCACATTTCATGAAAAGTGAAATGCAGGGAAGAAACAAATTCAAGGAACAACTATTTCAAACAAATAAGAGGACTTTAAGGTGCAGCAAAGCCCAGCCAAAATCCTCCCCTTCCAAGGTAAGCTTGTGCCAGGGCAGAAACACAACAGTCCAACACAGGAGACCTGCAGCCTGGTCCCAGCTTTTCCAGTGCTCAAGATGACACAGCACATCAAGACATCTCAGCTCTTCAAATCAACTTCCCTTCAGTAAAACAGGGAATGACATTTCATGTGTGGGGGACCTGGCACAGCAGAGCAGCTCTATGGAGATGTATTCTATGAGAGGGAGCATGGGTTCCTCCCACATTCCAAGCAAAAGGACTGCACACCTCTTACAGAACCATCTGCTATGCAGGTTCAAGCAAGAGGCCCAAGTACCAGGGAGGATTTTGTAGTTTGCAAGAGGTAGAAGGAATGGTGTTGTTTATGTGATGCTTGAACCCCACACAAAAGTGCACTTACCTTTACTATTAAACTCATAATAATCTCATTGCTGGGTTATATTGACTGACACCATAATGGTCTCTTCCTTCATCAGTTACATTTCACAGAATCATGGAATTAGTCAGGGTTGGAAGGGACCACAAGGATCATCTAGTTCCAACCCCCCTGCCATACCCAGGGACACCCTACCCTAGATCAGCCTGCCCACAGCCTCATCCAGCCTGGCTGCAAACACCTCCAGGGATGTGACCCCAACCACCCACCTGGGCAACCTGTTCCAGGCTCTCACCACTCTCATGGTGAAGAACTTCCTCCTCACATCCAATCTGAATCTCCCCATCTCCAGCTTTGCTCCATTCCCCCCTAGTCCTGTCACTACCTGACAGCCTAAAAAGTCTCGCCTCAGCTTTTCTGTAGG
>VWZI01002458.1:855372-889836 GCA_013396835.1 Psilopogon haemacephalus | reverse complement strand
GAAATCCTGTCACCCACAGTCTAATACCAAAAATGGAAAAAAAAAAAAAAAAAATTTACAGGATTATTGAAAGGACCAAAAGAATCACCACTGCCACAGCAATTCTAACTTCTTTAGAACGCTCACATTTGGAAATCACGGCACGAAACACCTCATTGCCAAACTGTATAATGAAAGAAACCCATCAAGGTCCACCTTCTGTACCCCTAAAGGTTCCCTCAAGGTGGCACCATGCTGCACAGCAGGCTACCTAATATTCTCTATAATACAGCAAAATTTCTCAGCTGATGTGGACTCTCAAGTTAAGCCTCCAGGAAACTATCCTCAGACCCGAGTAAGGCCTTTGACTCTGTCCCACATGACATCCTGGTCACCAAACTGGAAAATCATGGACTTGATGGGTGGAGCACTGCTGGATAAGGAATTGGCTGGATGGCTGCATGCAGAGAGTGGTGATCAAGGGCACAATGTCCACCCAGACACCAGTGCCAGGGGTCAGTGCTAGGACCAGTGCTGTTTAACATCTTTGTCAGTGACATGGACAGAGGAATCAGTGCACCCTCAGCAAGTCTGCAGATGACACCAAGCTGTGTGGCACAGTTGACTTGCTAGAGGGCAGGGATCCATCCAGAGGGACCTGGACAGGCTGGAGAGGTGGGCCCAGGCCAACCTCATGACATTCAACATGGCCAAGTGTAAGGTCCTGCACCTGGGTCAGAATAATCTCAAGCACAAATCCAGGCTGGGTGGGGAATGGCTGAGAGCAGCCCTGAGGAAAAGGCCCTGGGTGTCTGGGGTGATGCAAAGCTCAACATGAGGCTGCAGTGTGAGTGCAGCCCAGACAGCAACTGTGTGCTGGGCTGCAGCAAGAGCAGCTGTGGGCAGCAGGGCAAGGGAGGGGATTCTGCCCCTTTACTCTGCTCTCCTCACATCCCACCTGAAGTACTGTGTGCAGTTCTGGAGCCCCCAGCACAAGAAGGACATGGAACTGTTGGAGCCAGTCCAGAGGAGGATGATCAGAGAGCTGCAGCAGCTCTGCTATGAGGACAGGATGAGAGAGTTTGCACTCTGCAGCCTGGAGAAGAGAAGGATTCAAGGAGACCTTATAGTGGCCTTCCAGTATCTGAAGGGAGCCTACAGGAGGGCTGGGGAGGGACTGTTCACAAGGTCTTGTAATGACAGGATGAGGGGGAATGGGTTCAAACTGGCAGAAGGGAGATTGAAACTGGATGTTAGGAGAAAGTTCTTTCCAGTGAGGGTGGTGAGACACTGGCACAGGTTGCCCAGGGAGGTTGTGGCTGCTCCCTCCCTGGAGATGTTCAAGGCCAGGTTGAGTGACCTGTTCTACTGTGAGGTGTCCCTGCCTATGGCAGGGGGGGTTGGAACTGGATGATCTTTGAGGTTCCTTCCAACCTAAACCATTCTATGATTCTATGAAAAGGAAACAATTCACATGGACAGGTCTTCCTCTTTCTCTCTCCCACATCTATATTTACCTTCTTTTCCCTGAACTTCATTCTGTAATGGTTAAGGTACACCAACGAGCAAAGAACTCCAATAGTAGGGTTACAAAGTCTCTAACACAAATACAACTACTCTCTCCTACTTCAGTATTTTAGTACCTCCACACAGATGCAAGGTGAAACAATAAAGATCTCTCCCTTTGTAGAGTTAGATGAGAAGAAACAGCTTTGTGGTCTTTTTCACCTTCACTGCTAACAACAAAATACAAAGCACCATGAAGAACAGAATAAGCCAAGTTGGAAGAGACCTCCAAGAAGATGGTAAGGAACAGGTTGCCCAGAGAAGTTCTGGAGGCTCCAACCCCAGAAGCGTTAAAAAACAGGTTGGATGGGGCCTTGAGCAATCTGGTCCAGTAGGAGGTATCCTTGACTGTAGTTGGGGGATTGAAACTAAATCTTAAAGGTTGCTTCCAATCCAAACCATTGCATGATTCTATGATCCTCCAGGACCAGGACATAAAAGCATCAGCAATTACTGCAACATTTAACTTCAACCCACTTATGAACCTCCACAGAGCAAGATTAATTTTATTTGCATTTGGTCATTTTACCTCCCACTAGCCTGCTGTCCCAAACTGGAGATCCTCCTTCTTCCTCCTCCAAAGCCCACATTTCTGACTCTGGTTTTATTATGAAACAATAGATCAGCCCAATACACACAACAGTATCAAGTCTCAACCTGCAGTGGTACAGAGACTCCAGTTCCATCATCACCAGATTTATTTAAGTAGCTTTTAGCATATACTTTATTTTCTGCTTTGGGGAGAACTGGGGATAGATACCTATGGGAGAACCTCCTCTCCAGTGGCTTACAGCACCATGAACCAAGAATGGTGTTCCATTGGTAGAGCTTTGTTCCAGAGTCCAGTAGTGATCCCTATAGACTCAAAGACACAGGCATCTCCACAAAACCTCCACCTCTCCTGTCCCTGCTTCAATGTTCTACTACTTTTTTTTTTTTTCACAGCCTCTCAAAAGGAACTTTCCAAGGACTGAGGAGGGTAGGGGAAAGGATACAGTACTCTGTTTAATGACAGCACCTATAGGAGGACTTCCTTCAGGAACCAAAGCTGAATAAAGGGAATGGTGTCTTCATCTACTCCTGCTTTCAGTACCTGAAATGAAGCTCTAGAAAAGGGAAATTTTCCCCAGGAAAATGAAGCAGGAATTAATTGTATCTCGAACCACTTGGTGGACACTGCTGCTGTATCCACTTAGTAGTGGAAAGGGCAAAACTTTCCCTAGAGTCCCCCAGCTCACCCACAGCAACACTGGACTCCCTGGGGAGAATTAAACCTCATAGCGTGGCTTTCCCCTTCAAATCAAAAAGGCCTCAAATATTCCACTGGAAAAACTTTAACCTTCCAAATATGAATACAAGGAAGACCAAACACAGGCTCTTTGATAGTCAAGACAGAAACGCTCTGGATTCTCTGTTGCTTGCTGCTGTTAACACCTTTCAGTGTGGAACCAAAGCAGCACCCATTTAGAACCTCCTATCAGGGGGGGGAAAAAAAAAAAAAAAAAAAAGTATTTTTCTTATCTGTGCAGAGGAAAGGGCTAAAAAGCTCTGTCACATCAGTCCCTTAAGGAACAAAGCACCTCTTTTTATCATGAGCCCAGAGGCCTTTCAACAGACATCAGGTTTCCAGCGCAGAAGACATGTGGCCATGAAATCCCACAATAAATCCCTTGTCTTCTGAGAGGATTGAATTTCATAGATAAAGTACAACTGGAACAACCCAAAATTCCCCCCAAACTAGAGGCAGGAAGAAGAGTTTTCCTTTTTTTCTATTCACTCTTTTTTTTTCCTCTCTCAGCCCCATGCCCTCCCACTGGCAAAGAACTAACTCCTGCTGAACTGCCACTGAAGAAGTTCAAAAGCTCCATTTCCTTCTGGGCTTTTGGACTGAAGTCAGTCTTGGTATTTTGCATGGATGTTGCTGTGGTTCTTGATTTTTTTTTTTCTGCCCTCTAGTTGTGCAACCTCAAATGCATTCCCTGAGGAACACGCCACAATTTCAGTGTGCTGATAGATCTCAGAAGATAACAAGCCCTGAAGCACATGCCAAGAGCTACACTCTTGTCAAGAAAGCTTTCCAATGGTATCTTAAGTCCTGTGGACCAAGGCAGGTTTCAGTATGTATCTCAGTGTTTCCCATACCCAGGACTACACAGAACTTTCTACCCTAAGGAAGTTAAAACAGCCTCTCTCATTCAATGTGCCTAAAGGCTTGCACAGCAGCAGCAGACAAACCAGAAGCAACAAGGTGAACCCCAGTTACTGTCACACATTTATTTCACAAGTTCTTCTTGGGCTCCTGGTTATTGCCAAGTCGAATAAAGTTTGCACTCCCTCTTGACATGAATTGTTAAGTTGATTAAGCCTAAAGAGACAGTAAGAAACCCTATACATAGAATACAATTCTTACAAGGAAAGGAGAATCTCAGAATGTCAGGGGTCGGAAGGGACCTCGAAAGATCATCCAGTCTGACCACCCCCTGCCAAGAGCAGGATCTCCTGTACCAGATCACACAGGAATGCATCCAACCAGGTTTCAAATATCTCCAAAGATGGAGACTCCACAACCCACCCTGGGCAGCCTGTTCCAGTGTTCTGTCACCCTCACAGTGAAGAAATTCCTCCTCACATTTAAATGAAACTTCCTATGCTTCAGTTTCAACCCATTGCCCCTTGTCCTGTCATCCATCCTCCTCATCCCTTACATATTTATAAACAGTGATGAGGTCATCTCTCAGTCTCCTTTTCTCCAAGCAGCAGAGCCTCAGCTCCCTCAGTCTCTCCTCATAAGAGAGATGTTCCATTCCCTTCATCATCTTTGTGGCTCTGCATTGGACTCTCTCAAGCAGTTAAGAGAACAGGCTATCCTCCAAGATTCCCTGGATTTAGCTTATAGAAAAGGTCCCTCCTTCCTTCACCATGAGGGTAGTGAAGCACTGGAACAGGCTGTTCAGAGAATCTGTGGCAGATCCAACCTCAGAAATGTTCAAAGCCACTTTGGATGAGGCCTTGAGCAACCTGCTCTAGTTGGAGGTGTCTCTGCCTGTGATATGGGGGTTGCAGCTGGATGATCTCGAAGGTACTTTCAATCCAAACCATTCTGTGGTTTTCTGTTCTATGCATTGAGACCTGGAGGATGCCACAAAGCCAGGGACTCAAGTCACTCCTCTTACTGGCAATATGCAACTTTATTCAATTCAAACTATCAATTCAAACAGCCCCAAGCTGAAAAGACAGGGCATTGCTCACCAGTGCATTACAGGAAATCATTTTGTAAACTCCCACCTTTTAAAGTCTGTGGACACAGCAGCTGCCTAAGTCAGGACCCACTGAGTTTCTCAGTCAATGATTCTCTTTTATGGCAGCCTGAAAATTCATTAGTCATCTGTTGAAAAAGGGCCACAAACCCAAAACAGGCCCCAAGAACACAGCAATCAAACTCCTCCAGAGCAATACACTGGTGATTAACAGCCAGCCTGCTCCAAACAGGATGACTTCACTGCAACTGCTTTCAAGGCAGCAGGGTGGTGAGGGACACAGAAAGCAAGTGACAGAAGTTTGCTTTTGTATTAGTGCAGTACTGCAACAGCAATCTTCTCTCTTCTTCCCATGGTACAGTAGCTAACTTGAGATCATAACAGCAGCTACACAGGAGTAGAACACAATGATTCAGTGCAATGTGGGCAAAAGTCACAGCAATAAAGAAACATTATGTGATTTTTATCAAATTTACATGCCAGACTCTAAAACACAAACACTGAGATTAAAGCTGACCCAGCCTCCCTCGCTCTCATGAAGGTAGCTGAAGGCTCTCAGCCTCTGCTGTTTATCAATTAGATTCCCGGGAATGCTGCCCACTCCCACATCTCAACTCCACGTGCAGAAGTGACCTAATATGCCACTTAAGGACCACTGGCAAGGCACACATGGCTCAGTGGCCAGAGCACCATGAATAGGAAGGTTGTGAGCCCTGGCAGGGGCAGAGATGCTGACTCACTCCACAACCTTGATCAACTTCCCTCATCAGCTGAAAAGAGAAACAGATGCTCTGGCTGAGTTTTGCCCCCCTGCACAGGCTGTCAAGCACAACAGCTACAGCAAGAGGGACAAAGCTACATTCCTTGGGCCCATTCTGCCAGCTTGCAACCTAGAGGACTCCACTATCATACCTCTCCCATCCCTCTCCTGAATTCCTTGACAGGAAAGCAGTAAAAAAAAAAAAAAATCCTACACCCACAAAAAAGCCTCCACCAAACCTTAAGATGATATTTGTTTTGTCCATGGCACATGCTGTGGCATGTCCAATTGTCATCAAAATTGTCCTACTCCCTTTATTTTCCTTTTTGTACTGCTTGCTCGCTTTTTTGACTCCTTTCATTTACCTGCTCCCACCTCCATCCTCTCACTTTCCTCACCACAGCACGCTTAACTCCCTCTCACGTGCCACTGTTTGCATCCCAGTGTGGCAAAAGGCAGCTTTAACTTCACTTGCCCCTTCAAGTTCCTTCTCAAGGTGATCTATTTCCCAAGGGGCAGCAAGCACTGGGCCAATGGCACAGGTCAGCAGGTCTACAGGCAACAAACACTCATCTCACAGGTTTGGGGATGAAGTAGGGAAGGAAAGGTGGGCATGATACTGAGAGGAGGTACAGCACCATTTAAATCCAGTGCAGACATCATCCAGTATTTACAGGCCAGTTGTGGTATCAGACAGACCAAGGACATCACAGCAGTCCCTGCGAGTCCTGCTGCGTTGTTGTACCCCAGCACAGGAAATACTGAGCCCACGCATCTCAAAACAACTGCACAGGCACAACTCGTTTACCTCTGAGCAAGGACAGTCAGCTGGCACCGCTGCTAACAGTGCACTCAGAGCAGGTCCCTTGTTTGGATGTCTACCTAAGGCTTCCTTTGTTTTCTAAACACAGTTCTGTCTTTTCTGTACACCAAAAAGAGCAAGCCTCATGCAATAAGGAAAAAGAAGCCCAGTGGACAGAGCATCAGTGGGCAGAGAGTGAGCAGCAGACCTACCAAGTCTCACAAGCAGTGATAACAGAACTCTTCAGCAATTGTTATAAATAACCAAAATAATGAAAGCAGCGAGTGAGAGGAATACTAAGCCTCTACTTATAAGGAGGGCTTGAAACAAGCCTGACAAAGAGCCTGCCCAGCTCACAGGCCTGCCTGCCAAGCCCAGGAACCATCTAAGGCAGGCAAGCGTTCAGGAATTCCAGCTGAAGCACGGTCTGAGGAGATGGCATTCGTTCTTCTCTTCTTATAAAGTCCTTGCAGCACAGCACTCAGGCGAAAAAGCAAACGAGTTCTTCTGTTAAGTGCTGCTAGGTGGATCCAGAAACAAAGCAAGATGGCATTAAAAAGCTGCAGAGACCTGAAAGAACTCCATAGAGCCTGTGAAACAACACCCTTAAGACTCCTGCTAAGTCATCCTGGAGAACGGCGTTAAAATACATCTTACCTTTAAAGTTGCCAATGAACAAGCCAGGCAGAATCTGCAAGAAAAGAAAATAGTATCAAATATAGATATAGATTATCTGGTGGTAAGGCAATTTGACAAAGTTCAATTTGCATACAGGATGGAACATACTACTTCAGTCGACTATTGTCAAACATCATCTAAACAACAGTTTTGTGCCTCTTCTCCAACTCCACAGCCCCAGGCAGGCCACTCTTTGAGAGCATTCACTGACAGCCATATGGAATCACACCACGGAGGCTCTCCAAGGACAGCAAACTGGGCCTTAAAACTCACCCTGCCCACCGTGGCAGGGTGAGACTTACCCCCATGACACTTCATACAGAGAAGGTGATTTGCCTAAGGTTGCTAAGCAAAAGCACTGCAAAGCAACATCTTTCAAACCTTTCAAGTCAGGGCTGCAGTACTGGGGAGTGCTTCTATAGGGGAAAAGAATGAGTTGTGTATTCATGGAGAAGCTCAACTCACAGAAGTCCTTGAGTTGCATGTTCCTCCCTCAGGCTCACTCACAGAACAATCTTGGCTGGAAAAGACCTTTTTTAGATCATTGACTCCAGCTATTACCTAAGTCTACCAAGGCTGGTACTAAACCATGCCCCACAGTACCACATCTCTGTCTTTTAAAATCCCTTTCAGGGAAGGGTATTCCAGCATCTCCCCGAGCAACCTGCTCCAGTGCTTGGTAACTCAGTGAAGAAGCTTCTTCCAACATCCAACCTAAACCTGCCCTGGTAAAACTTGAAGGCATTTCCTTTTGTCCTATCAGGTGCTACTAAGCAGAAGAGCCCAACCCCCACCTTGCTCTCTGAAGCCCTTTCAGGGCAGCAAGGTGGTGTCCTCGGACTCCTTTCCCCCAGGCTCAATAACCCTTGTTCTGTCAGATGCTCCTCAGAAGACCTGTTCTCCAGACGCTGCCACCAGAAGCCTGTTCTGGTGCGGGTTACAGCACTTTCAGAGGGCAGTCTGAAGGTCAGTCGGAGCAGCAGGCTGCACCGCCAGGCGCGCACACACGGAGCAGCAGGTGACACTCTACTGCCATCCCTCCCACGGCCCTCCCGGCTTGGCAACAGCCTAAGGACAGGAAAGTCCTCAGGTACACCTCACGCCTACTCCGTGGCCACCTCAGGTCCCCGACCCACACCCTTGAAGAGGCCAAAAGTGTGAGAGGCGAGCTGCAGGACTCGCTTCTTTGGTGCACGCAGGACATCCCACCCACACAGAGGGGTCAGCCCTGGCTTCCAGACCCTTGGCAACACCCAAATGGCACCACGGAGGCACCAACAGTCTCTTGGGCGCAGATGTTTCCGGGGAAAACGCCACCCTTTTTTGCTCGGTCTGATAGCCACGAAGGACTTTCATGGGGGATTATCACCCCAGCCTCCCCTCGGCCGCCGCCGCCTCCTCCCCGCTGCGAGGCGGCGCAGCTTTACCAGGCAAAGGTCAGCAGGCCAGCAAAAGGGCTGCAAAGCAGCGTTTGACCTGCCGTAGCTCCAGGGCTTTCGGCCAACAGCGCCGTCGTGCTGGCTGTTATCTCGCCCTGCAGAAGGCAGCAAGGCTGCGGCACTTCTCCCCCTGCAAACGTTCCTCCCTCTCGGCTTCGCTGGGCACCTCTCTCCCTGCTCTGTCACATTCACCACGGGCTCCAAAGACCACTCCTCCAGAACCCTTCACCGTACCTTCAGCTTCTTACAAATTCAGGGCTGCACGACACAGGTTAAAGAAAATGGCACTTCAAGGTCTGCACGGATAAAGCACTGACAGCTTTTTCCCTTTTCCTTGAGCATTCCTTTTTTCACTTGTACAAAGTCAGTATTCACACACAGGCAGCAAAAAGTAGGGACAGCAAGTCAGTTTCCAACGCCGGAGTATTCAGCAGGGAAAAGCACCCTTGCAAAACACTGACATCCCTTTCTGCATGCACAAGACTCACGGTTGCACTGACCAGCTCATTATTTTAAACGCACGCTGTTGGAAAAGCAGCCCAAAGGCCACCATCCCAGCCGAGGAATCAAGGCAGAAGCTGCTCCATTGAGCAGAGTACCCCAGAAAATCTACAAATAAAACCCATGCTATCAAGGGAAAAAAAAAAAAAAGACAAGCTACAAAACTAATTTCACCAACCAGGTCACTCGAACTAAGCTTAAAAATATTANAAAAAAAAAAAAAAAAAAAAAAAAAAAAAAAAAAGCCTTTCTGATATTTTTAAGGAGCTGTCTGGTATTTCCTGTCTGCAGCACAGATCGCAGCTCACACCACCACTTACTGTAGACTCCAAGAGTATTTTAGACTCCAGGACATCATTTCTGCATCAAATGCATGCTCTCAAGAGAGGATAAATGCTTGAATTGCAGTCACAGTCATTAAGGTTAGGCATCATAAATTAAAGATACCAAGAAACGCTTGAGGGGGTTGCAAAAATGAGGCTGCTTGGATCGTTGCTGGCGGAAGAGGAAAACTCCACACATCTGTATCTGTGCCTCATGAAGCAACGCTGAGCGCTCGATAGGAAATTAGGGCACCATGCAACCAAGGCCAGATGTTACCCCTCTTGTCCTAGTCATTCTAGAAGCAAGAAACATTACTATATGGGTGAAAGCTACCTGGAAAGAAGTGAATCTTCATGCCGTGCTGACTAACACTTCGGCACTAGACTATGGCTGGGAACTTTCAGCTGTGTCATCTCACACTGCCTTCCACAACTGCAACTCCGGGCAGCGCGAAAATGAAGCCCGACGGCTGCCAGGGGCGTGTGAGAGAGAGAAAGGGTGGGAGACACAAGACAAGACAAATAAAGGGGTTGTTTTCGTGACCTTCTCAACCACTGCTTTACGAATAAAACCAGCAGCCTCTTTCTGTTGTCTGAAACATTGATAAAGTGGCCGCGGACTGAAAAGCAGATGTAGGAGAATGCGGTAAGGACCACAACACTTGTCTCTGTACCCGGCATGGGAACGGCTCTCCTTCTCCACCACCTATCAATGCAGAGCCCTGCCACCGACAATAGTTACTCCTGCTACTAAGTCAGACCTCTCTGGAAAATGCCCTCAGGGACTCCTTTGACATGGTCTCCTATAACGAAGGCTAACGCCTTGCCCAGAGCGCTGCTCCTCATACATACAGACAGGCACCCCATAAAAGCTCATCAGTGCCTTTGTGAGGATGGCCAAAGACCGTAGAAGGAGCTGACGAGCCCACCTTGTGCAGCAGTACAGGACAGCAATACAGAGCAGAGAAAGGGATTTGCCGCTGATGTGAACTGGTGCAGCTTCAGTGGCTTCTATAGGACTAGTTTCATCATCTCTCACCGTCCATGCCAATTCATCTGTCTTGTTAATCAGCTCCTGCAGCAAGCAGGGATTATCTGCCCGGTTTGTAGAGATAACACTCAGCCTTCTGAAGAGCCCGCATCAGTATCAGGCAGTTAACTGTAACAGGGCAAACAAGAACTCCAGAACTAAAAAACCTCCTTGCTAAGCGCACCCTGTAATCAAATCTAAGCGCTACAATCCCTTGTCACCATCTCAGATGTTACACTTCAGCTCCTGGAAAACATCTTTGAAGTTTTCAGATGCTGACTTCAGCTTGAACCTTGACTAAGCGTGAAGGCAAATCAGGCAACCCAGAATTTCCTCAGTGAGATCCCCATTGCTCATCCTGTACCTAAAAGACATAAAACACTCAAAATAAATACTATGTCAATGCACATTCACCAGGCAATTCTCTTCCTCTGAGCAGAAAAAGGGTGTTTCTGGCCCAATGCTTTCAGTTTAATTTGGGAAGAGTCAGGAGGCTTTGGTGGCCTTAAGGAAAAGCCTAAGCACGATTCATTTGAGAGAGACACCTACCAACAAAAGATAAACCCCACCCAAAATGAACAGCAGGCCTCCAGCCCTCAGTCAGCACCAACAGCCACACTAAGTGAGGTGTGATCACTATTTGCCAAGAAATGCTTCAGCGTTGTGTGACAAGAAAACAGGAGGGCACTGTGCCACCAGAAACAGCTCAGCATCCAAGTGCAGCCACAGCAGCTGTAGCCATCTCTGGAGCTTTTCCTTACCATACTCATTATGGGTCACCACTAATCCTCTTCCCCCGGCATCAGTACAAACAGATTCCCTAAATTATTCAATCTGCCATCGGATAAGCTGCTTATTTTCTCCTACCATCTACATATAGCTCTACCACAAAGAAAACACTTCTTGGGGAACTAGGAAAATTCGTACTAAGACTACACTGAATCAAGCAAATACCCACACCCCTCAGAATTGGTGTGGATGACCCCACACCTCCCCCTGCCCTTCCAACATTAGCTGACTCACAGGATTAAACGGAGATGATCCAGGGGCACATTCTGCAGGTGGCAAGTACCAGACCTACAGGCAGGACCCCTACAAAAACAACCCCTGATCGCTAGTACCCAGTGTGGCTGGAGCCTCCTTAAAGCAGGCAGCTCCTCCCAAACTGTTAAACGTTTCATCCTCTTGGATACAGCCGGAAGAGGGAAGAGAAAAAAAAATCAAGGTAGTGCTGTGCCTGCCCTTAAAGCTCTAGTGGCAGAGCAACACTTCGCAGCACTAAAGTGACCAAATGGGTCAATACCTGCCCACATGGTAGCACAGCAATATGCAATGGAGATGAAGACTGCTAAACATCAACGGACTGATAATTGTGTCCCCTCGAAGACTGCAACTTCATAGCATTGTCTCCTGCCTCTCTAAATGCTTTGATAAATTCATACATTCCCATAAGAGTACTACAAACATACAAATGAAGTCTCCCAGCTGTGTTTCTCCCTAACTGACCACTCCTACAAGGTACCTCCAAGGAGCGGCTACCTAACATATTATCCAGACTTTGAAACAAAATACTGCAAGAAGGGCCAAGGGATGCTCTACCTCCTCCCAATAACTCACCTGAACTAACCAACAAGATTTTTCCCTGCCTGAAGTTTCTATTTCCACATCTCCCCACAGGGTGAAGAGGAACACTAAGCACTCTGGACATTCACCAATCTGACTTCCAGGGACAAGACCACCAGACTTAGACAACTTGTGAGCAGTTATTTCCAGCTCTTCTCTGGCTTTGTTGAAGGCCACACTCGCAGCAAACCTGCTCCCAAGGCACTGAAAGCAGGATGTTACGAGAGATGACTCAACTTCTGTTCCTCATTGCAAGCTATATATAAAAGGCTAGTGGCCACCACACTTTCAAACCTGGGGTTAGAACAGAGGCGGAGATAATGAGAAAAATCACAGTTGTCCCTCAACAACCACCACCACAGCGTGCCAGCACTGAAAAGTCCCCCCAGCCAAAAGATCCAACACTATTTGCAGAGCTTTCCTTCCTTGCTGCCATCTCCGCTGAGACCAAGAGCTTTCCTGTCCCACCCGAACCAGCCCTCCATGGGCAGCCCCAACCCACCGGCTGCCAAGACAGAGCCCGGAGAGGGTCTAGCCAGCGCCCATGGTTTTATTACGGGCACCGGGAACAACCGAGGGAGAACTTAAAAGGATTTAATCCCGGACAGCTCAACGAACGTTCCAGGTCCTGCCCAAGACGGGCGGGTGCCGACTCTGCCCCAAGCAGCTCCCCGAGGCACCCTCCGTGGGGGACGGAGAGAGCAGGGGCTGGGAGCGGACTGCAGCACCGCGGGGACGTGGGGGAAGGACGGCGGTCGTTATCGACCGTTGGGGGCTCACAACACCCGAGGAGGGGAAGCCCGGGCTAGCACCACCGAAACCAGGGCCACCCCCCGCTCCCCGCTCCTCTCTGCCCGGGCTGCGGCTGGGAAGGCGGCGCGCCCCAGGGGAGCGGTGCAACACCGGTCTCCTTCCTCCCCAGACCGGGGCGGGGGGGAGGGAGGCCGATCCCCAAAGCTGGAGGGGCAAAAATCGTCTTAGCCCTAGGTCTTTGTTCTGAAAGCCCCGGGGCGACACAACGGAGGTGGGGGGGGATCACCGGGAAGGGACCGCCAGACCCGGCCACCGCTGCAACATGCACTCACGGACAGGAATAACGACGAGCGAGCGGCGTTACCTTGTTCATCCCATTCCCCATGGTTTAAGCGACCCGCACGCCAGCACCGCGGGAGGAACTTGCAGTAGGTTGCCGGCTACCGACCTGCCGGCGGCGGGTCAGTGCGCATGGGGCAGTGCTTGGCCAGGGGTGACTGGGGCGAGCTAATTGCTAAATAAAGATGACGGCTGCGGCTCGGGAAAGCTGAGGCGCATCCCCTCACCCGCCCGCCCTGGCCGGGGCCGTCTCCCGGAGGCGGGTTTCCGCTCGCCCTCCCCGCCGCCACCGGGAGCAGCGAGGACGCACCGCCAGGAACTGCCTCCTCCCGCCCCGCCACACGTGCAGTTAAAACCCCGGTGCGGGTCCGGTGCACCCTGGGCCTTGTAGTCCGCTCCGCCCCACCGCTCCGCTGCCGCCCCGCCATCGCCCGCCTGCGGGACTACAGCTCCCAGCGGCCCCCGCGCCGCCGCCCGGCCCCCACCTGCGGCAGCCGCCGCACCGGCGCGGTCAGGCCTCGCCCCGCGGCTCGGGCGGTGAGTAAGCGCGGGTTGCGCGGCTGTCCTCTGCGGGAGTTACCGCACAGCTCACGGGTACGAGCCGCTGCTGCTCACCGGTACCTCAGCGCTGTCGGTACCGGCTTTGTCTCGCCGTCAAACGGAGTACTTCAGCCTGCCGTTGCTTGCCCGTGCGTCCCGCTTGTGCCGATGCCCGGGCGGAGGGGAGGCCTTGGCTGCGCCCAGAGCGGAGCCTCGCCGAGCAGCCTGTGCCCCTCGCAGTGCGCTCCTCCAGCCTCCTGCTTTTGCAGCCTGCACCTGCAGCGCGGCTGGAACATACACAAATCATGGAATTGCAGAATCGTTCTGGCTGGAAGAGCCCTTCAAGATCATCAAGCCCAACTGTTGACCCAACGCTGCCAGCTCACCACTAGACCACATCCCTCAGCAGCACATCTACACAGCTTCTAGATCACTCCACGGATGGGGACTCCACCACTGCCCTGAGCAGCCTGTTCCAGGGCTTGACAACCCTTTCAGTGAATAAACTGCTCCAATGGAACAACATAAACCTCCTTTGGAGCAAATTGAGGCCATTTGCTGTTGTCCTGTTCTTGTTCGTTTTTCAGCCCCCCACATCATTCCAACCTCCTTTCAGGGAGCCACAGAGACAGATCTCCACTCAGCCTCCTCCCAACTAAATCCAAGTTCCCTCAGCTGCTCCTCGCAAGACCTGTTCTCCAGACCTCTCACCAGCTTAGTTGCTCTTTTCTGGACCTGATCCAGCACCTCAATGTCCTTCTTGTAGTGAGAGGCCCAAAACTGAACGGAGTATTCAAGGTGTGGCCTGACCAGTGCTGAGTAGAGGGGGACAATGGCTGCAGTGGTCCTGCTGGCATCACTACCACTGACACAAGCCAGGGTACTGACAGCCACATGGGCACAGGTGTGAGCTAGGTCTGGTGTGTGGCAGGCCCCACTGCTTTCTGTATGCCTGGGTCTCCCTCACGAAATTGTGACAGCAGGGCAGTAGGAAGCCAACACATGCTTCAACCTGGGTTGTTTGGCATTGTCTGATGACTCTCTGGCCCCCAGCCCATCAGGCGTATCAGTATGCCTGACCCTTTCTCAGCTCACAGCAGAATGGGGGAACACCAGGGAGACACTGGTTTTACTTTTGAAAAATTCCTGAACATCTCCCTCCCTGAAACTCCACAGAATTTGGGACTGTTTTGTGTCATTATCAACCTCAAAACCACCAGCACAGTCTCTCTGAAGGGTGAGCCACCTAATTTAGTATGCTGCACTTCTCCCTTCCCCTCAATACTCCTGAAAAGCATCACAGTGAGCTTTACCTCGGATACTGGCTTCAATATTTCGTTGGCAAAGCTCTCCAGAACATCGTTCACTTTATTCTCACACCGTGCCAGATACGACTGAGGTCCAACTGGTATGAATCACAGCTTGCCATAATAACTACCAAACCATCCTGCTCCCAAAGTGAAAGAATTCCTTGTCAGCAACTCTGGCAAACAGCTGCTTCTTCTGAGACGAAAGGGTGAGCAATAAACAACATCCCTGATGGCTGCGGGGATCTGTGTTGTGGGAAGAGGTGGGCGATAACTAGGAGGTGTTGCAATCAACAGGCTGGAAGTCTGGGCTTATCAGTTCCTTTCCCCATAACTCAGTGTCTCATTCTGTAAAATGCAAATAGCAATATCTCTGACTTTTGCAAATAGCTCAGCTGGCAGTGCTTTCCCAGATCAGAATTATCTTGCATGCATGCAGCTTTTGACAGTGAAAAGGTGAAAAATTAGGGTGGTCAAGTAGCAAGGTGAACAGTGTATCCTTGTGCTTCCCTGAGATCTAAAGGGCATTCCCAGCACCGTGGCCTGACCTCTTTCTCTTGCCAGTTAGAACAGAGATAATTCTGTTCAGGGATTGATTTCTCTCACTGATCAGTGATGGCACTTTCTGAAGTTCAGGGCATGTTTTCACAGACAGTGGCTGCTTCTAGCATTGATAACTATGATGCAGTTACTGCCAAGGGCTGGGCTGCAAAAACACTCTTGCTTAGACTTGCTCCTGTGCAGACCAAGGGCATGGCTAAACCTTGTGCACCTTGTGCAGAAAGTCAGAGATGGCACCTGTGAGGAGAAGCAGAGGACAGGTGACTGTAAACTGGCCAACAAGGGATTCCATCCCATGGATGTCATCTTCAGGATAAAGCTGAGAGACCATCAGGATCAAGCCTCTTGTTCAGTGACTGGTGTCTGAGGAGGACTCTGTCCATTCTGCCTTCGATCCCAAACTGTGTGTTCCTGAATCCCATTCTCATTTGCCATTGAATCCAGTCTGGGACAGTCTAGGTACCCACCCTGCAGCATCTGTGGTGACAATGGTGATGTCATTGTTGTCAGGGGTTGGGCTGGATATTGGTTTGTATCTGCTTGTGTCTAATTTATTTTACTGTTCTTACTTCCACTGAAGCTGGCTTAGACTTCTTTCCACAACCAGTCTCTTCCTTATACCCTTTCTTTTCCCTCTGGAAAGGGAGAGGGCTTTATAGAGATCATCTGTTGCTTGGCTGGTGGCTGGCCCAGTCTTAACCCTTGACAAATGCATTTATGGGGGCAGGTCTTCAGCCAACCTAAATCATCACAAAGTGTTTATTGTCACTTCTCGAGATCTTATTCTTTGAGCTTAGTATCTGGTTTTAATATTTTGAAAATCCTTTTTTTTACAGGAAACTAATCCTGATCCTGGACTGGATCAACAAACACAGAAAGTAACAGCAAAAGGCTCTTGCTGAGTATTATAGCTGTCAGTATTCCTGCAAAAAAAAAAAAATCACTTTAGCATAGCCTGTAATCCTACAAATCTGGGGTTTTTTTCTGCTTCTTTATGATGTGATAAATGAAGTCATTCCCCTCCCTTGACTTTGCAGGCAGATGTCTCTGGCAATGCCAGCTCTGTGGCAGCAGTGATCATCTTCGAGGCAATTGCCTGAAACAAGCAACCAAACTGTTACTGAAACTGAACCTTCTTAGAAGTTAGATAAAACTTTTGCTTCGACAGCACGTTAAGTAAGTAACTACTCTCTACTTCTTATCCTCTCATCTCATGTTCCGTAAAGCCTGAGCTCACACTCAGCCCTAGGCAGAAGGCAGTCTGTGATCTGTCAGGAACTGATAAGACCTGGACCGGGTTCCCCTGAAGCAGCGTCACAACCTGGTTCTCAGAGGTGGTGAGAAGGGACATTACGAGGCTGAGTGGTCAGAAGAAGACAGTGGAATGGTTTTCCTCTGAAGTAGAGTGTGTTGACAGAAAGGAACTGTTTCAGCAGAAATGAGCAACCAAACCTGAGAATTCAAATAGCATTGAGCTTCTTTTCTCCCTGTGCCAAGGAGGTCAGTGGAAGAGAAGTAGCTTGGAGCACTCCTTGCTTTTTAATGCTTCTATTTGGTACCAAATATTGCTAAAGCAGGTCAGAGGAAAAGAAGGAGCATGGAGCACTCCTTGCTTTTTAATGCTTCTATTTGGTACCAAATATTGCTAAAGCATTTCCAAGCCTGTTTTCTGGAGAGAAGAGCTAGCCCCCTGATTTACTGCCATGTAGCCACAGAGCAGAATTCATCCACCATTTGATAAATTCACTGTCTTAAGGCCAAATTTGGCTTGTCTTATGTCAGTCTGAATCTGGGGGTTTCTTCAACACCACTGATCTTGCAACAAGTCCTGGAACTGAAGGGAGTTAGAACTATGGTTTCCTTCAGCAAGGCAGAGTAGTTGGAAAAACATCACCTCCTTCAGCCTTGTACTCCTCTCACTTCCCCTTCCATTGATGGATAATATCAACAATATGGAGTAAACCAGCACAAAAGGGCTGAGCCATCAAATGAAGCCAAAGCAGCACAAAGCAGAGCTTTGTGGAAAGCAGGTCTCAAAAAANAAAAAAAGGGAAAAAAAAAAAAAAAAAAAAAAAAAAAAAAAAAAAAAAAAAGAAAAGAAGCTGACAATTCAGACAGGAAGAACAATGCTGAAAAAAAGCTGAAGGATAATTTAGATGTAGGTTAGCTGCCATGGCAACCACACACCAAATTATTGCACTTCTGGGTCTCTAAACCTGCCAGCAGCCACCTTTGTTTGTATGTGCTTCAGGCTTGAAAAGAGATGAATCTTCCTTAAAACTCCTGATGAACTGGGGATGAAGTGCAGATACTGGGATTGCTGTGAGGTGCTTGGTTTAAATGTTTGGGAAACAGAGACAGAAAAATATGTCAACCCTTGAAAGCTTTGATTTCACGGAGTGGTTAGAAGGCATGGGATTTCCTTAATATTTGTAGTAGCCAGTTCTAACCCTTAATTTACACTGCTTTGACTGGCACAGGTTTACCAGGCTGACTTGACACCTTTACCTTCAGTACACACCTAAGAAAGAAATCAGTCCCAGAAGCAGCTCCAGCTTTCACTCTGAGAAACTGCCACAGTGTACAAAGAGTAAAACACTTTGTGTTAATTCAGGGTTCCTTGTGAACACAGCAGAATATTAGATTCCCCAAAGAGTAGAAACAAGGCTATCAAAAAGCACGCTGCAAAGCACATGAAATCATTAGTTGCTAAGAATAGCCCATTGCTGAGTGTGAGTGAAAATGTCCATCTGCAGTCCTTTGATAAGCCAGGTATGTATTCAGTCCTCTGGGCAGGCACCAAAGTGTCCCCAGATAGAAAATTAATGCTCTAACAACCTAACCTTCGCTTCCAGTTCATGCGCTCACAAGGAAGCACAACCTTGACAAAACTCCTCTGCAAGAAGCCATCAGACCATAATATCTATTGGAAAACCTTCTGGGGCACAAATAGGTAACTTTTGAAGTTCCCATTGAAACCCATTTGAGGCCTTGAGCAACCCGATCTAGTGGGAGGTGTCCCTGCCTATGGCAGGGGGTTGGAACTGGTTGATCTTTGAGGTCTCTTCCAACCTAAACCATTCTATGATGCTATGAAACCTGGGGAGCATCACTGAGATGTTCAACCCCCAGTTGAAAGTTGTTAGAATGTGACCTGCCAAATTTAGCAAGAATCATAGATTGGTTGGTGGTGGAAGATCATCTAGTTTTAGCAGCCTGCCACAGACAGGGACACCTCTTACTAACGCCATCCAACCTGGCTTTGAACACTTCCAGGCTTGGAGCCACCACAAATTTTCTGGGCAACCTGTTCCAGTGCCTGACAGGGAAAAATTTCATTCTAATGTCTAATCTAAACTGAGCTTGTCCCATTTTGAAGACATTACTCCTCATCCTGTCACTACATGCCTTTGTAAAAAGTCCCTCTCTAGATCTCCTGTAGCCCACTCCAAATACTGGAAGACCACAAGAAGGTCTCCCTGGAACCTTCTCTTTTTCAGGTAGAACGACCCCAACTCTCTCAGCCTGTCTTGATAGGAAAGATGCTCCAGCCCTCAAATCATCTTTGTGGCCTACTCTGGACCCACTCTAACAGTTCCATGCCCTCCTTGTGTTGGTGGCTCCAAAGTTTGGCCCAGCATTGCAGGTGAGATCTTTCCAGAGCAGAGTAGTGGGAGAGAATCCTCTGTCTCAGCCTCCTGCCTATGCTGCTGGGCATAGAGCTCAGGACTTGGCTGGCTTTTGGGGATTCTGTGAATCAGCTGCAGAAGCTGCGGTCAGTGCCAGGAGGTAGTTCCCCATTCCTCCAGCATCACATGATTTGTGGTTCAGACTCTGGTATTCAGTACTCACGGTGTGCTTCCAGCCAAAATGCTGGCAGACATAGAATCATAGGATGGCTTAGGTTGGAGGGAGCCTTAGAGATCATCTACTACAACTTCTCTGCCATATGCAGGGATGCCTCTCTGCTAGACTCAGCTACTCAAGGCCTCATCCAACCCAGCCTTGAACAACCCTAAGGAGGAGGCATCCGCAGCATATTCCATAGTCTCATCACCCTCATACCAAAGAACTTCTTCCTGAGATCCAGTCTAAACCTAATCTCCCTCAGCTTAGCTTGTTCTGTTGCTAGACACCCTTATGAAAAGTCCCTCTGCAGCCTTTCCATAATATCCCTTAAGGTATTGGAAAGTAGCTGTAAGGTCCTCCTGGATTCTTTTCTTCTCTGGGCTGAACAAACCCAGCTCCCTCAGCCTATCCCTAGAGCAGCGTTGTTCCAGCCATTGGATCATCTTTGTGGCCCTCCTCTGGACTCACTCCAGTGGCTCTATGTCTTTCTTATGATGAGGACACAAGAACTGGACACAGTGTTTGAGGTGGGGTCTCACAAGAGCAGAGTAAAGAAGAAATTGATTAGTTGGGTTACATGGATTCAGCTGGAAGGCAGGGAGAGACCAACAGCCCAGAGCTCAGACCTGAGCGGCTCCCTCTTATCTATATTTGGGTTCTTACTTTTGTATCTGTCAGCAAACCTATGAGTGAAGGAGACCACCAATGTTTTCCTTTCTCAGCCTATAATTTAATTTCTCATATTAAAATATTCCAATTAACCTCAAACCATCACAGAATGGGAAACTGGGAAGCAATGTGCAGAGCACACTCACAGCCTCTTTGGATGTACAGGTATAAACCACTGTAATGTTCTCAGGTAAAGCAGCAGATTCAGACCCCCGAGCTCTCCTCTGCAAGTTCTGGTACAAAATGTGTTTGCTCTCTCTAAGGCCATCTGAGGAACCCTGGATCAGTCTGACTGCAACTTCTCTCAGCAGTTGTTTACTGACTCTGGGGATGTGAATCATGTCAAGCTCAGGAAGCAGTAACAATGCCAGGACTTCAGATTCTCCTGTTTGCCTCTATATCTGTCTCCACATACTTCTGCAAGTCCCCATTCCTCTGACATCATCTTCTGCTAAGCAGAGTATCAGCTGCTAACGAACTATCCCACTAGTGCTGCCCAGTTAAAGACAGATTAACATCTGATGTTGACATTTAAATCTGTACTCAACAGCACATGGTGTAAATTCAGGGTAATACAACCAAAAGCGTTTTTCTTAGACATTATAATATCCCATACACTTTGTCCATCCCATTCATCAATAAAGTTATGTCACAGCAAAAGAAGAATCTAAGATGATCATAGGGCTGGAGCACCTCTGCTATGTGGACAGGCTGAAAGAGTTGGGGCTTTTCAGCCTGGAGAAGAGAAGGCTTCCAGCAGGAGACCTTATAGCAACCTTCCAGTATCTGAAGGGGGCCTACAGGAGGGCAGGGGAGGGACTATTCACAAGGTCTTGTAAAGACAGGACAAGGGGGAATGGGTTTAAACTGGCAGAGGGGAGATTTAAGTGGGATGTTAGGAGGAAGTTCTTTACAGTGAGAGTGGTGAGACACTGGCACAAGTTGCCCAGGGAGGTTGTGGCTGCTTCCTCCCTGGAGGTGTTCAAGACCAGGTTGGATGAGGCCTTGAGTGACCTGATCTAGTGGGAGGTGTCCCTGCCTATGGCGAGGGGTTGGAACCGGATGATCTTTGAAGTCCCTTCCAACCTAAACCATTCTGTGATTCTATGAATAGTCTAAGTTGGGAGCAGGTTGACAGCTCATTGATCTTTCCAATCAATGTTTTTTCCCCATGGGAAGAGCTATCAGAACTGCTGCTACCATCTTCCTTGTATGCACCTTGTTGGCGAAGGTGATGCCTGACTCTTTCTGCAGCTACTGGACACCTTGCAGTTGCAGGACGTAGTGCTCACACCTGCCTCTGAGCTCTTCAAACCTGTCTGTGACATTGTGTGGTATTTTGGAGTCTCAGTCAACCTCCATGCTAAAGCACCAGCAAGTTTCTGATCTGTCAAGAGTTAATTCAAGGTCTCCTTGTGGTCTCTTCTGAGGCTTTGTTGTTTGTTCTGATCCTTTAGTCCTTTGTTTGGGACTTCAGACATCGGTTCTCTGGTTGTGTACTTCTCTCTAGTTTCACTTTCTTTTGTGTCTCCAGGTTAGACCTACCCTCCAAACAGCTCATTTTACACAGTGATTTAAGTGCAGCTGTTCTGGGTGGATAGCAGAGATCCACATAGCTCCACATCTTCTCTCAACCGTGACAAATAGTGGACACCTATGAGAAACGGGGTGAGTACAGAGGGTTCCTTCCCCTTTTATATCTTCCAGTTTCTGGCAGTCAGCAGGTCAGGTTTGTGAGCCAAGGGAACGCCCAGCCCCTGGTGTGCATGTTAAGCTGGTGTTTTTGTGTCAACAGATCTCATTTTTGAGTGACAGTTGCTCATCCACAGCTATCTGTGTTCCTCAGGGTCCTGTTTCCCCCCTGTATTTTCCCATTGTGTATTTATCACTGTTGTCTTCTCTGCCATTTTACTACCCAGTCAGCTGATGGGATCCCTGAGCTTCTTTCTCAGACAAATTTTGTTTCTGAATACTGGAAACAACTTTCTACCACCAGCCAGCCACCTTGGCTGTCCACCATCTCTCATGGATGTGTTGGACAATGCAGGACCTGGCACAGGCTCCTTCCCCTGCCTTCCTCTTGCAACTTCCTTCAATTGTGAAAGATGATCAGTAGCTACCACCTTTGCTTTGCATCACCTAACCAGTTACTAACCCACAAAGGACCTTCCTACAAACTAAGGCTTTTTAATGAACCTTTGGGGATTTGAGGAATCCTGTGAAAAAGTTTGTCCAAAGTGCCACTATACAAATGCTGGGGGAAATTGGAATGGGGAGAAGGGTGGGGAGCAAGGACATATATTTGTCTTTGAGACTAGTGTTTTCAGTCTTCCCTATGTCTCAGCTTCCCTTTAACCTAAGGAAATGGTGTAGACTGACAGAGCACTACCTGGGAACAAGCAGTGCATTTCCACTGAAATCCACCTGGCAGTGCTCAATGTTCTCCTTATCAGTATATTCACTGAGGGTTTTTTTCATTAACTCATGTCTTCTACCTGTTTCTGTAAGCAAAACTGCTTTTGTCTCTTTATTGTTAACAACTTTCTTCTGAAAGACTCAAACCCACCTGAAGGGAATGCAAGAATCATAGAATCATTTAGGGTGGAAGAGACCTTTTCAGATCACAGAGCCCAACCATTAACCCAACACTGCCAAGTCACTGCTAAACCATGTCCCTCAGCAGCACACATGCATAGCTTTTAAATTCCTTACCTGATGAGAACTCCACCACTGTCCTGGGCAGCCTTTTCCAGGGCTTGGCAATCCTTTTGGGGAAGTTGTTCCAATCTAAACCTGCCATGGTGCAACTTGAGGCTCTTTTCTCTTGCTTGCTACCTGGGAGAAGAGACCAAGCTTCTTCTTGCTCCAGTCTCTTCAAGGGGTTGTAGACAATAAGAAAGTCTCCCTTCAGCTCTCCAGGTTAAACAAACCCAGTTCCCTCAGCTGCTCTTCAGAAGGCTTGTGCTCCAGACCCTTCACCAGCTTGGTTGCCCTCATCTGCACCCAATCCAGCACCGCATTGTCCTTTTTGTAGTGAGGGGCTCAAAACTCAACCCGGTATTCAAAGTACAGCCTCATCGGTGCCCAGTACAGTTGGACCAGTTAGGCTTGAGTAAGATTAATGTAGATTTACACTGAAGGCCCCAAAGGCACAGCCAGGGTTTGTATTTCTACTGCCTGGCAGGAGAAGATTTTGCTGCCAGTGAAGTCAGAGGAGCTTTGTCATCGATTTCAGCAGGAACGGCGACACTGCTTGTCGTAAGAGATTCACTTGACTTAATCTTTCAGTAAATAAAGGCATTTCAGGAAATTTGACAGTGCCTTTTTCACTTGGTTATTATTTCACCTGCTTTGATGGTTACTTTAATCTTGGCAGAAAATGAAACTGATTTTATACACATTTAATATCTGAACAGAGCTGCCAATGCATGTAGATGGGCTTGTCTTTAGGAGTGGTGCCAACACTGAGTAATTTTAATGTGATATAGTTGATAATATCTGACCAAATGCTCTAGAATAAGCCACTATAGAAATGAAGGTAGGTTTCCTGTGTGGCTTACGATATCATACTAAAATACAAAAGAAACCTGCCTGGGTTTCAGTTATGAAATAATAGATACTGAACCATTTTCAGATGTGCTCCATATTGCCAGGGTGCTTAAGCAGGTGCGTTTCATGTAGGCTGTGAAGCAAAAACTCAGCTGAAAGCAAATCAACATTAGGAAGCAAAACCAGTGCTGAGTGATAGTGCTTAAAAACTGAGAAACATGAGTGGTTTTAAACAGCAACTGAAAAGATGCTTTGATATTTTCTGAAGCACTCCCTTGTACTCTGAAAACACCTTGCAGCTCTCTGCAGTTAGGTAGCAGGCATTGCATCTTCTATCTGTGTTACCCTGCAGTTTGGCTTATACCCCTCAAACACGCACTTTTTTCTTGTGTATGAACATGTCAGCAGCTTTTGACAGTTAGAAAAACACATTCGTGGACCTGACTGCTAAAAAAAAAAATAAAAGGTGTTCTTTTTCTTTCAGAACATTACCTTGTATGTTCAAATGGGTTAAAAAAGGCAATGGACCTAAACGCCTAAATGTCTCCCTGTGTCCATCAATGAACCTGTCAGGAACAGGCATCAGTGACTGCAAGGTCAGGCACAAATATTGTCTGCTGAATTCAGGTGATGTCTGTAATCAATACCTTAAGTCATTCTGAGAAAGGACCCTTCCCTTGTACTGTGAGCCAAACCTTCTTTCACCATGAAGAACAATAAGCTGTCTCCCTCTGAAGCAGGGCAAGGCTCAGCAGTAGCACCACTGGCAGGAGTACTGGGTCAAAAGTCTGCTACCAGAGGTAAAGGTGGACATCACGACCTGAGAAGGAATTAAGAACATCTTATTGATTCTGGCTGATTTTACAGAAGTGCCTAAAAGCCTTGAATTCACTTGAAGGCAAATCACTTCGTGCCTTAGAGTGAGCAGAAGCCTTTTGACAGCAGGGCTTGTATTGTAGAGCTCTCTGACTTAGGAAGATAAGAGGTGAACAATGGAGAGTTATTAAGATGAATAATTTTCCATGCAAATTGGAAGCACGGCAGAACAAAAGGATTGCTGTGGCTTAAAGGCACCAGGTTGTCTGCAGAACTGAGCACAAAATGTCATGGTAGGTGAGAAATAGCAAAGACAAAAGCTGCTAGAGCAAAACTGCTTTCAGAAATGAGCTGGAGCAGCTGGACCACAAGATCTCTTTTTCTGGAAGTGCTTCCAGAGGTTTAGCACTCAGAAGAAATGCCTGAGAAGCCAGAACTTTAAAAAAAAAAAAAAATTAAAAAAATTAAAAAACAAACTGCAGATTTCCCAACCTGAAGGACTTTGCAAAATCTAGACATACTTCCCCTGGAGTCTCACTGCTTTCAAAGTGACTGAAGTATGTGAACAAAGGAAGTGCTGCAGCAGACATGGAGTCAGGCTGTTGAAGTCCTTGCTGTGAAGGACTGAACAGAATCAAACATCACCTCCTTTAATTGGTCACGACTACAAGCTGGGCCGAGATCAAACCAGGGGAAAATCCCTTCTCTGGTCACCAGTGCAAGTGGTGATGTCAGCTGTTCCTACAAAGGGTGGAATTCTTCCGTGACTTCAGAAGAGAGTCACATTTTAAAGGGCCCTTGGTTCTTCTTTGCTTTAGACACAGATCTCATTTGGTGAGGGACTTTTTAGGATGTCAGGTAGTGATAGGACTAGAGGGAATGGAGCAAAACTAGAAGTGGGTAGATTCAAATTGGATGTTAGGAAAATCTTCTTCATCATAAGAGTGGTGGGACACTGGGACAGGATGCCCAGGGAGGTGGTTGAAGCTTCATCCCTGGAAGTTTTTAAGGCCAGGCTGGATTGGCTCTGAGCAACCTGATCTAGTGTGAGGTGTCCCTGCCCATGGCAGGGGTTTGGAACTGAATGATGATCCCTTCCAACCCTTACAATTCTGATTCTGTGATCTCTGCCTCTTTTCAACACTTCCAGGAACAAGGGTTCAACCACCTCCCAGAGTAACCTGTTCCAGTTTTTGAGTACCCATTCAGTGAAGAAATTTCTTCTAATATCCAAGCTAATCCTCCCCTGGTTTAACTTGAGACCGTTTCCTCTAGTCCTATCAGTTGTTACTAGGGAAGAGGTCCAGGTTGCTGGTGAGGCACAAGCCTGAAAGAAGCTTTGCATGCTTGTTGCATGCTTATGACACTCCGGTTATTGTTTCATTATCTTGTGGCCTCCTGAGACACCCTGTGATAATAAAGAGGTTCTGCCTTGCCTCAGGCAACGTGTCACTATGTGTGTGTGACACAGAGGTGACAAAACTGAGCTCGTCCAGCACCTACACAAGCACACACCGTTACCAGATGGAGATGTAACTCCCAGCCTCAGATATTATTACTTATGTGTTTTTTCCATCACAGTTAATATTCTGAAGAGTTTCAATTGTCACCTACAGGTAGACTTTTCAAAACCACGAAGTGTCAGCCTGGCTTTGCTTCCACCAAAAAGCATTTTCACTGACCTCAGGTTTGGGTGATGGTTGTGCAAGAGGAGGCCCTTCATCTTCTATCTTAAAAGCTACAAAGAAACTCCGAACAGAAGACTTACTCTTGATGAAACATTAGGTTTAGTCTGGCTAAATTAAATCCTTCCTTCTAATTCTGCCTCTCATTCCTCAGAATAGTTTAAACATTTAGAAATGTTAAGTGGTGACCAGTCAGGTGAATGTTTCAGCAAGCAGGGACATAAGCCTGGGTTGGAAAAATGGGTATGTCAGCTGTGGAAAGAAGTAACACCTGTAAAATCATGTGAGAATTAGAATAATTTAGGCTGGAAAAGACTTAGTATCATCAAGTCCAGCTGTTACCCCAGCACTGCCAGATCCACCACTAAAACATGTTCCTCAGCACCACATCTACACAGCTTTTAAATCCCTCCAGGGATGGGGAATCTGCTACTGCCCTGGGTAACCTGTTCTAGGCCTTGACAACCCTTTTGGAGAAGAAATTGTTCCTCATGTCCAGCATAAACCTCCCCTCAGACAACTTAAGACTGATCCATCTCATCCTGTCACTTGCTACTTGGGAGAAGAGACCAACATTCACCTTGCTCCAGTCTCCTTCCAGGGAGTTGTAGAGAGAAATATCCCCATTCCCAAGACCAAGGTAATTGGACTGTCTTAGCCTCAGATTAACAGCATGATTCTGCTTCTTTTTCTTTTATATCACTCACTGCTAAGGGATCTCACATCAAAAGGTAGCTATTGTAGCTAGCTGTCATCTTAAAAGAAACACAGACATAACTTTAAGCCTCTCTCTCCAAAACCTTCTCTACAGTCTTCATCATCAACACAATACAAACATCCTCAGCTTAGTCTCACTGTTATGTGCCATCCTTTACTCACTGAGCTCTGTAAATGAGTAACCTGGGGCCTTGAGCAACCTGATTTAGTAGAATGTGTCCTTGCCTATGCCAGGGAGAGGTCAGAACTAGATGATCTTTAAGGTCCTTCCAACCCATTCAATAATTCTGTGATATCCAAGCTGTATCCAAACATTGCAGGGTTTTTGTACATGACATCTTTTGCACTCATCCCTTGCTTTCAGGGATCTAAAACAGGGATCTAGACATCTGATTTTTGTAATTGGTATTATAACCACTTCTGGAGAACATTTTGTATTTTTTTTTTTCCTGCAGTCTTTGGTGACTCACTTAACATGTTCTCGAGTATCACAGATTTTTCACTTCCATTATATTTTACTTGGTTCATTAAAAATACATAATTTCTGTAAGATAAAAGTTAGGATTAATCCCATTATCTTAGCTCTTCTTCCCATTCTTATATCCCATCTTTATCACAGGGTGACAGGAAGGGTGGCAGAAAAACTGGATTTGAGAGTCAGAGAACTTGGGGTTATTTTCTGTGTTTCAGCAGGTCTGCAGTGCAGAGCTTCGTATGAGTTAGTTCAGAGACATCAGGATTTCAGCTGAAGTACACGAAGGATTTGAAACACTTCATTTGTGTTGTGAGAGCAGAACTCTTCATTGCAATCTGCCTTTGTGGTCTATTTACATGCCCAAAGGCTACGCTGAGAACTGCACCTCAGGACAATGGGGATAATGCTCTCACCTTTTTTCATAGAATCTGTCAGGATTGGAAGGCACCACAAGGATCATCAAGTTCCAACCCCACTGCCATGCCCAGGGACACCCTACCCTAGATCAGGCTGCCCACAGCCTCATCCAGCCTGGCCTTAAACACCTCCAGGGATGTGGCCCCAACCATCCCCGTGGGCAACCCGTTCCAGGGCCTCACCACTCTCATGGTGAAGAACTTCCTCATCATCTGCTTATGCTGTTCTCAAGATCTTTGCAGCCAGGAATGTCTTTTATTAAATGGTGGCAAAGCAAGACCACTCTTTCAGCATTTTAAGGAGAAATAAAGAAGAAGAACAGCTTTTTACTGCTTCACCCTTTAAGGGGCAGCCTGTGAAGAAACACATCTCTCTTTACATCACAGACTTTCAGAAGGGATTCCAACTTCCTAAGAGAAACAGTGAGACCAACTTTTGTTCACCTCATCTTGGTCTTGCAAGTGAGGCTAGGAAATAGAAGATGAAACTAAAATCTCCCATACAGTTTCTGGGTTTTCTGCATAATTTTGAATATCAGGTGACAGATGTGGGTGGGGGAACTTCAAGATCAGCCTTAATCAAATCTCAGCTTTTGCTGGAACTTCCCAAAACCTTTCTCACCCTTTGCTCCTGATTGAAAGGCTTTGCTAGTTTTGGGTGCATTCCAATCAGCACTTAATTTTTTGTTGTTGTTGTTTTGGTTTATTGTCTTGCAGTGTTCCGGGTACTTCCAGGTTTCGTTTCATCATTCATATCTATCCCTTTTGCCTTCCATCCTGAGGTTAGCTCTAAAATGTTACCTCTGTATCTGAAATACAGACCACATTTAAACAAACCTTCTGGTGGTTTCCAAAATGTTTTTAGTCTGAATAAGGAAGAAAAGAAAAGAAAAAAAAAAAAAAGATCTTCTAGCACAGGCAACGGGGACAAAATTTACAGGGCTGAAGCAGACTGAACCCATCCTGACAGCAGCTTCTTAACACCAGTTTAGAAAGAAGAGATGGAAGACAGCTTCACTGTGTTACTGTGTGGAAAGTTCACTCGTTCCACTATTGATAGGCAGAAGAGCCTTCTAATACAAGAAAGTGGGTGCAGAAGGGGAGAGTTGGAGACTCAACAAATACTCCAAAAACAAAGTAAACTTTTAGTTATCTTCCTCTGCTTAGATAATTAATCTTCAAAAAGGAAGACTGAGAGCTACGATTTACGATCAGAAACAAAGCAGTTGTAGAAAGAGGCTGATTTCACTCATGGGAGCCCAGCGGGCAGAAGGGCTGAGTCTCTGCAGCTATCTAGTGCCTAAGAGAATGGGTCTCTTTTCTGGCTGAGCGCTGCAAAGGTGCTGCAGAATATGTGTCAGATCATATCAGAAGCCATCAGCTTCTTGCAAGTGATAACTGATCAAGCATGCTGTGCTTTCCCCCTCCGTTTTAGCTTGCCTTCAGCTGCTCAAGCCTTTTCTTCAATTTCCCCCTCCTCCTCACCTCACAAGTAGATTTTTTTGGTCTGCTCTCTTCATTTAACATCTTCTCTGACTGTCATGATCCATCCATATTCCAGCTTTTAGTCTTACTGCACCTCCTTCCAACTCTCCTTATCTTTTTTTCCCCCCTTTGTGGTTTTTTTTTTCCACCGCAAATAGCCTTGATTATATTCCATCCTGAAGGTTCTTACTTATTCTCTGGAGACTTCCAAATCCCACCTGGCCATTGTGATCCTGAGGAACCTGCTATGGGTGACCCTGCTTTAGCAGGGGTGTTGGAGACAGTCTCCAGAGATGCTTTCCAACACCCAGCATGATGGGATTCCAGGATCCAACTTTTTTTTTTTTACTCTCTCATCTTTGTTAGAATACAATTCATTGGGAAGCAGGCAAATACTGCTTTTATTAATAAAGCATTTACTAAATAATAATATTTGCCCAATATTTACACACAAGGAACAGATGCTAACAGGGCCAGCACATTTATCCCTTCAAAATCAGAACTGCGTTGACCCAGCACTTCCTGTTGAATTTAAATTGTATTTTTCTCATCTCTATCAATTATTTGTTCACCATTAATTTCCAATACCTGTTCTATTTTTCTACATTTTCAACATTTACCTTCAACAGGTTGGATTTGTTTGTCTAGTTTGCAGCACACTGGTGACATTTTGGGTTTAGGGGGTGGGAGGATGGATCTACCAAACCAGCCACTAATTTTCTTTTTTTTTTTTTTTTTTTTTTGTGCATTGTAACTTCTTTTGTCTAATTCATCCTATATTAGCAGTTCCTTAACTAGCCACAGCTCTTTCCTGAAGGCTTTATATGAGGGACATGGAAGAGCTCTTTCATTTAGACTTGTTTAGCAATGTGGTCTTAGTTAACAAGTCTGAGGCCTTGAGTAACCTGCTATAGTGGGAGGTGTCCCTGCCTATGGCAGAGGATTGAAACCAGATGATCTTTGAGGTCCCTTCCAACCCAAACCATTCTATGATTCTAAGTCAGCTTAACCCATGAGATCAAGGTAGATGGATATGGCACCTGTAAGAGGTCAGATATTCCAGGTTTGTTGGAGATGACACCTACAGGCACTGTCTAAAGGTGTTTTTTGGTTTTTTTTTTCATGACACCTTAGGTCTCCTCCATTTCTTTTCCTGACAGTTTAATTCAAATTCAATTAAAGTATTTTCAGCATGGTATCTAGAGCCTTCTTAACCAAAGCTTACTATTCTAATGCAGCAGCTTTCCTGTTCACGGACTGGGTTATTCTGGACTGAATTGCTGGCACTCATTGCCTTCAGGGTCTCCATTCTCTCCTAGTTCTCCACCACTCTCAATAACAGCTCACAATCTGTTCCGAGACATCTTCACTACAGCACACCAAGGGGGACAGAGTGTGCTGGCAAGCTGCTTCCCTTTTCTTCTGCCTCTTATCCCTGAATGATCACTCCTCTGGTGCACTGAACAACTTAATCACTTATGAATCTATATTTCCACTGCAGACATGAATCACCTCAGTCCAGCCAACAACCCAGCCTGTCCTTCCAACTCACACTGGATGTGCACTCATCCATGTGAGCTTAACATGGTTAATCATTCAGCCCTGCAGTCATTCCTTCTAGCTTTGGCAAGACAACCTTACACCAGGCAAATATTTCAGCAAGGATAAACTTTAGACCTTGATATTTTGATTTAATCTCCTTTCTTGGGACATCTCTCCCCTTACTCTTCTTTTTTGTGTCACGTGGAGTGCAACCCCTGTTGCCTGTTTGTAGGACCTGTCACAGTCGAGCCCTGACCTAGTCACTGCCTTGTTTGCTACTGAAATGCTGAGCATGAGAGGATCCTCCCAAACAATCTGTGATACGACTGACTGCCAAACTTTCCTTTGCATTTTCATCTACCCTACTTAAACACACCTTCACATCCCCCCTTTAAAATGGTCTTTGGTTGTGAGTCCTAAGGAATAATGCCATAGAGAGATCAAGATCCTCCTTCATCACCAATCTGTGTTCCTCTGCTATTTTCTTAAGTCACTCTTAGATTGCAACCTCTAAGAGGATAGAACCACCTTAACAGCAATAGGGTGAGTGATCCTTGCAAAAAAAAAAAAATAAAAATCCATATTTTAATAGAAATATGCACAGGTTAATAGCAAAATGAGTAAAGAATATGTCATCTTTGTATTAATTCTGTGCCACAGCATCCGTGAACACTGTAACACTTTTGTAAATGATATGTTCTCCTCATGTGTCCTGGGTGAGATTTACCTAATGTTTGCATCGCTCAGAGGAGTGTGTACCAAACTCTACAGTTTAATCACACTTATTTACTAGCTTAGATGCACCAATAGCTCCCTCATTCTACCACAGCCAAGTAAAGTGACTATACAGGGGTGAACCTGCTACAAAGGGTTGCAGGAATCCTACTGCAGATGAGTTTTGCTCTAGTTTCCAAGCACGACACCACACAACATCTATTTTCAGTCTGGACACTCTGAGAATGTCTATTTTCAGCTTCGACACCTTGGGAAATTAATAAGCAATAGCTAAACGAGCAGAATAAAAACAAAGAGCTCTGATGATCTCCCTAAACACTTCTATCCTTATCCAGAGCATGCCAGAGATACATTCACATGTGCCAGTACTAGAATCTGGCATGAGTGCCAGGGGAGGTGATGATGCTGTTGCGTGACCCAAAAAAGGGAAAGCTTTCTGCAGATAGAGATTTATTTAACCAGTGTAGATTCTTGATCTATATATAAGATTTTACAACAGCATCTTTGGAAAGCACAGCCACAAAGGACCGTCCTGAAATTGCTAGGAGAGAAACAGTGGATTGGTAACCAGGGAACATCTATAAATACATCGTGTAACCACTTACAAAACTGTAGGACAAGGTGGCAAGGATAGAAATAGCTTAAAAGATGCAAATTCAACATATTACACAAACTTCTTCAGAAGCAGAAGTCATCTTTTTTTTTTTTTTTTCCCCCCTGAATTTCACTGAGTTTGCTCTCATCACATATTGACAGGATAGAATTAATGGAACACCACAGATCTAATGAGATGGTTGGGTGGAGTGGAGCCTCATGAAATTCAAGGGCATGTGGAGGCTCCTGCACCTGGGGAGGAGTAACCCTCTGTACCATCAGGTGAGGGGTTGATCTGCTGGGAAGCAGCTTCTTGAGGAAGGACCCAGGAATGCTGGTGGACAACAAGTTCCCCATGAGCCAGCAACATGTCCTCATGGCCAAGAAGGCAAATGGTCTCCTGGGGTGCATTAGGAATAGTGTGATCAGTATGTCAAGGTCCTTCCCCTCATCTCCACCCTAGTGAGGACACAGCTGGAGTACTGAGTCCAGTTCAAGAGACACAGAGAACAACTGGAGAGAGTGCAGTGGAGGCTGCAAAGACACTGTGGGAACTGGAGCATCACTCAGGCTGAGAGACCTGAGGCTGTTTAGTCTGGAGAAGAGCAGACTGAGAGGGGATCTTCTCAGTGATGATCAATAGCTAAAAGGTAGGGGGAAAGAAGATGGAGTCAGCCTCTTTTCCATGGTGCCCAGTGACAGGACAAGTAGCAGTAGGCACAAACTAGATCTCAGAAGAGTCTGTCTGAAGAGGAGGGAAAAAATATATCCTAGAAGATGTCAGAGCACTGAAATACGCTGCCCAAGTCCAGTTACCTCTTCAGCTATGCACTGAAGATTGTATAAACACTTTTTTTTTCTTTCATCTGAAGCAATTTTGAGGTCATTTACCCCTCTCTCTCCTCTTGTCCAGCTCCCTGGGACTGCCCCAGCTGTGGCTGAATGTGGATTTCCCCCCTAAATGGGGAAGTTCCCCAGAGCAGATGGGACTCACAGAGAAATTAATGCAAGCCTCTAGTTGCACTGAGCACTGAAAAGATTCCCCAAGGGACTAACAGAGGGACAATTAATTTCTTTCTTTGAACTACCTCCTCCCTGAATCTTGTGCTCACACTTTAGGCAAAAAAAAAAAAAAAAAANCTCAAACTTTAAGAAAAAAAAAAAAAAAAAAAAAAAAAAGGCATACAAAGCAAAAAGCAAATACTAAAAAAATATGTGCAAGTATCACAATAGTCTAGCAGACCATGTCTCAACAGAGTGGAAGCAGGAAAAAAAAATTATTATGCATGCAGAGAGGATATTTCTTCTAGATGCTGGTTCTGGGGAAGTAGAATGGGCTACTGGGAGCTCAACCTCAAACAAAGAGTGATGAAAATGCAAGGATCATGTTCTGTCACCCTTGAGAACCACAGGGAAAAGATGAAACTCTCAGGAAAGGTGGATAGGGAAAAGCTGGCTCAAGTAAATGGTTTTCAGATCAGCCTAGGATGTTTCTGGAGGAGGCAACTTAGAACGAGAGGACAGGAGCAGCTGAGGGAGCTGAGTTTGTTCAGCCTGGAGAAGAGGAGGCTCAGGAGAGACCTTATTGCTCTCTACAAATACCTGAAAGGAGGTTGTAGCCAGGTGGGGTTGTCCTCTTCTCCCAGGCACCCAGCGACAGAACAAGAGGGGACAGCCTCAAGCTGTGCCAGGGCAGGTTTAAGCTGGGTTTTAGGAAGAAGTCCTTCACAGAAAAAGTGATTGGCATTGGAATGGGCTGCCAGGGGAGGTGGTGGGGTCACTGTCCCTGAAGGTGTTTGAAAGTAGGCTGGATGAGGCACTTAGTGCCATGGTTTAGTTAATTGGAGGGTACGAGATAGCAGCTTGGACTCAATGATCTCAAAGGTCTTTTCCAACCTGGTTAATTCTGTGACAGGATAGGCCAGTCCAGCTGACCTCACAATGAGCCTTGCAGTGTCTGCAGATATATCTCTGTTATTGATGATGCCTTTGTGAAAGTGCTGCCCTACTCCTCAGCCTGGTGACATAATATGAACCCTGTCCTACTTCCAGGAAAGGCAACAGGACCTCGACTTCAATGAGACCCTCAAAATAGAGATCCATACTGCACTAAGCCTTAATTTAACCTTGCCAAGACATGGAGGAGGGCAGGATATAACCTCTTCCCTCAGTGTTATTTTTCCTTTAATGCCTACTGCTTCAAAACTTCCCACTCAATAGTATGTTGCCTTCACAATTCACTAACTTTCTATTCTTCGTATTCTTCTTCTTTCATTTTGGTTTCATGATTCACCCGTGGCTTCTTTAGGGTCAAGAGCAGCCTCACATGAGAAGCTGTGTGAAACGTGGGGGCATTTACAGGAACCTGGAAGCATTTCTCTAAATGCTCCTATCAAGAAAAGAGCTTTGTAAATCAGAATTTGGGGTGGATTTGGTTTGGGGCTGAGTTTATTGGGGGGGGGGGGGGTTGTTGT
>VWZI01002458.1:844990-855352 GCA_013396835.1 Psilopogon haemacephalus | reverse complement strand
TGGGTTATTGGGGGGGGGGGGGTTTGTTGTTTTGTTTTTTTTCAGATAGTTTCGTGGAGTGTCTTCAATGGTTTCCCTCTGTAGAAAGAAAGAAACTAAAAAAAAAGTAAAATTCTTATATCTCAATGGCATAATCCGAGGTGTTTCAGAACAAGCTTTAATTAGCCCAAAAGCTTTTCACGTCGGATGGTGACATCTTTTGTTTACACTGAAGTAGTGCAACCAATATCCTGCGCATCCTTCCTCCGAAGGCTGAACTCTGTAGCTGCTCTTCAGTGGCCACACAGCACATGGGATGAAGTTATTTCACCCACAATAGCAGTTCTGCCTTTTCCTCTCATGCCAGTGATGGAGATTCATACAAATACTGAAGTTCATATCTGGGCTTGCAACTGAATCAGACCCTGCAGCCTGTCACTTGGCATCCCACTTCCTTCCTTCTCTATGCTGTGTTCTCGAGATTAAAATCTTCTGTGAGATCCTTAGGCCACAGATACTAATTCATGCTAACTTCTTACTTTCTCCCTGTGCTGGTTGGAACTAACTGGAGGATTTGAATGAGAAATTAGACTACAGGCTGAGAAAAGAAAACGTTCCAGTGTCTCCTTCACTCATTTGTTTACTGGAATGGTAGAAATGTTCAAATCCAAACAAAGATAGGACAGAGCTGTTTGAGCTTTGCTCACTGCTGCATCTTTCTCCCTTCTTCACTGGATTTGTGTAACTTTACTAACCAGTTTCCTGCTTCTATCCCCCTGCCCGATCTACCTCACTTATCTGGCATGTAAGACAGATAGTGGGATAAGATTGGGAAGTGAGGGGAAGGTGGTAGGGTGGTCAGAAACCCCTCTTAGGGACTCCAATCTCTGGGAGGCCTGTGGTGTTCCTGTGTTATCTTTTCACTATTCACAAGGTCTTGTAATGACAGGATGAGGGGTAACGGGTTTAAACTGGTAGAGGGGAGATTTAAATGGGATGTTAGGAGGAAGTTCTTTACAGTGAGGCTGGTGAGACATTGGAAGGGGTTGCCCAGGGAGGTTGTGGCTGCTCCCTCCCTGGAGGTGTTCAAGGCCAGGTTGGATGAGGCCTTGAGCAACCTGTTCTAGTGGGAGGTGTCCCTGCCTATGGCACAGGGGGGTTGGAACTGGGTGATCTTTGAGGTCCCTTCCAACATTAACCATTCTATGATTCTATGATTCCACGTGCTAGCATTTTTGAAGTGCAGTTGCATCCTCTCTCACCTTGGTTTGTTTAGCTTACCAAGTCAAGGTCTTTTAGATTATTAGATGCTGCAATTAAGTCAGCTACAGTTTCTTGTACACAGATTGTCTCTAAGCTCCAGTCTGTGCATTGTTTGTCCTGAATTATCTGCTCCTAAACTGTAAAACCTCTCTAAGAAGCTGAGTAAATACTTGAGCTTGTGTAAGCTTATGTCTGTAAATATCTGTTATATATTGTGAATATCTGCTTGTATATTGTTCAAAGCTGTATACATAAAGCTTCATTTATTAACTTCCAGATGACTGAGTTCTAGCCTGGGTTATTTGAAAAGTGTGGGGGAGCAGAGAACTGCTGAACCACCACACTCCCCCTGTTTTAAGAAGACATGAGTGAGAAAGCGCCATAGGGGAGGAAAAAAATTGTATTAATAGTTTCCTGTGGGTGCCTGTCAGTGCATCTTGTCATAATTAAATCAGAGTCCAACTTTTATGAGAAGAAAAGGAGTACAGAAATGGAAAAAAATTTAAAAATTAAGAAGACTGCAAATCTCAGCTCCAATCTTCTCTTTCATGCAGTTTAATAGTAGCTGCATCACAAAGGAAAAAAAACTAATGCCAATCAGTCATATCACCAAAGATGCTAGAGGGAAGAAATGTTATTAGGAGTAAAATAGGCTTGTTTAGCTGTTTTGTAAATTTTAAAGAGAGAAAGAAGAAAAAAAAATAAAGAAAAAAAAAATCAAAACCAACCCAAAGCCAACAACAAAACTACCCCAGTAAACAACCAAAACCAAACATTCCATACAAAGAAAACAAACCAAACCACAAAAACTGGAGACTACTTTACTCACATGAGTGGAGGAACCTGGCTGTCACAGAATGTTACTCCATCCCAGGGGACAGACCTGGTGGTCCCCAGATATGGCAATTTGTTATTCAGTCCCATAGTCCTGCTGCCACTTTATAAGTGAGCAGAAAAGTCAATTCTCCTTTCTTTTCTCCCTTCCTTTTGGATCTCTGGAGGGACTCCTGTCTGGGTAACGATGTAGGAGTAAACCTGCCTCTGCCCTTCAAGACCACAGCTGTGGTGAATTTTGAGCTGTGCAATTTATGGCCTGCTGGGGCCTAATGAGAGACACTTGGAGGGGAGAAAATGAGCACTGGGGATTGGTAGTTTAGCCTGATTGGGGGGAAGGTTTTGAGGGAATTCTCATGTATCCCTTATCTGTATTAGGCTTTAAGGATTCATGTACACCACATCTGGATTAGGCTGTAAGGATTCATGTATGCCACATCTGGATTAGGCTTTAAGGATTCATGCATGCCATATCTGTATTAGGTTTTAAGGATTCATGTATGCCACATCTGGATTAGGCTTTAAGGATTCATGCATGCCATATCTGTATTAGGTTTTAAGGATTCATGTATGCCACATCTGGATTAGGCTTTAAGGATTCATGCATGCCATATCTGTATTAGGTTTTAAGGATTCATGTATGCCACATCTGGATTAGGCTTTAAGGATTCATGTATGCTGTATCTGTTCCTGCACATCCTTAAATACAACTTTTCTGTATTCACCTCCAATTCAGTGAGAGCAGAATTATTTTACTGCCCTTTTTCCTTAGAAAAAAGAGTAAAGTAAAGTAATCTCAGTCTGTTACACTCCTACACAAAAGGCTACGACAGGGTTAGACAAAAGTGTGGACACCTTGGAAATGGAGCAAAGAGAAGAAACAGTGCCTTGAGTGACCACACCAGACCTGTCAGCTGGACCATGCAAAGTGCTTGTAACTGCTGAGTGCTCTGCTTGGTTCAGAGAAGGGATCTCCTTCCAATTCCATCTACAATTTCTCTCTGCTCTGAAAACGTCCCTGAGTGGGAGTAGTGAGACGAAGCAGAAATCTGGTGTAGCTCCTGAAAGTGCCAGATGGGCACTGGAGAGAAAACCTACCATAAGCTGCAAGCCCCAGGGAACAACTTTCCAGGAAGGGAAAGTCCCAGAAACTACCAGCAGAAGAAGATTTAAAAAAAAAAAAAAAAAAAAAAAAGCCTGTGGGGAAGAGGAGTCACAGACTTACCCAACCACAACTGCCCTCACTTCAGATATCATTGAGCATTCCTTCTCCTGTTCCCCTGAAATAGTGAAGGGAATGACCAAATACTAGACACAGGTGAAGGGAATCGAGCAGCTTATTGCTTTTCAGAACCTGTGTGCTCTCTGTAGGATGTGCTTTTACTTGATCTCCATGGCAAAAATCTCCGAAAAGAACCCACTGAGCACTCTCAGTTGTACACAAACCGTTTGGTGCTGGACTTTGGTGATTTTCAAATCACTTCAGACAGGGCAGCGCTCCAGATAACAACAGCTGGCTGAAGGGACACCACACACTTTCTGCACACCAACCAGCACAAGCAGAGTCCTCTTATCTCATGGAGGCAAAAGAAACCCTTCCACAGCAGGGCCACATCTATCTTCTTTGCTGCCAAGCTGGTGTCACACTTGGCTTTGGGCTGATTCCTGAAAAAAAAAAAAAATCTTTGCCACTCTGTATTTTGTTGTCCTTCTATTACCTCCCACTAGAAACCAGGACAAAAGCACAGGATGGGGGAAACAGATTAATAAGTCCCAAATCTGTGGCACTCGCAAGGTCTCCAAAGCTGTTTGGTTTATTTTTTTGCCATAGACCCCTGGGCAACCTGCACTTTGTGCTCAGTTTGATCCCAGAAGAATTTATTTTTCAGGGGAGCACACTCAGATAATTCTATCAGACCTTGTGCTAGTGAAGTCATTCAGATAGCAAAAAACAAATATCAGATTTAATTCACAATCTTTCATTTGCTCTTCAAAAAGAGAGGCTGTGTGGGTGCCAGAGGGGTTGCCCTGCACTGGAGGCCAAGTGGTAACATTTGGGAGTTTTCTGTCCTTGCTATTGCCATCCCAAGCTGTGAAGTTTCAGAGAAGGTATGCAGCACTTTGATCAGCCTCCTTACCTCTTGCCTCTCACTTGCAGAGGATGTGGCTGCTGTGGGCTACCAGAAAGTGTTGGTAGAAGGTGTTCCTCTTGCTTGAGAGCACATTTCAGAGTGAAACTAACCTCTCATGAATAACTCCATGCTGCAGCCTTGGACCTTGTTCCTGCTGGATGGGAGATGTCAAGCAAGCCAAATGCTGGGACCTGCACAGCAGCAGGTCTCCCACGTTGATCATCCTTCAGAGACAACAAGCTGAAAACACTTACTGCTGCCCAGCAAAGGACAGAAACTCATCAGGGATCTTCCATCAGTTGATAAATATTGGCTATGAAGGTGTTGGTCAAATTCAAAGCATTGGCTACAGACTCCCAGCAATGTGGATTTTAACTGGGTCAAAGGCTACTTAAAATCAACTGGAATAAACCTGAAATTGCCTTTTGGTTCCATTCATAACTTCCTTCTCTACTCTAGCTGACTGGACACTATTGTTGACTGAAATAAACATAATTTGCCACCCCCTTGTGTGTTTACCAGACATTGGGATCCCTGATAATGAACAGAACTGCATGAATGTGAAACAATTCCTTTCGAGTTTGCCAGGTTTACCTCCTAAATTTACACAGCTTACTGACCTTACTCCATTTGTGAAAACCAGTGGGAATCTGGGTTACTAAGTGTCCCAAGTGCTATCCATTAAATTAACTTTTCTAATAATGGGAGAGAACCATAGCATTCCAGCATGCTGGGGGTTGGAAAGGACCTCTGGAGATCAGCTAGCCCAACCCCCCTGCTAAAGCTGTGTCACTAACAGCAGCTTGCCCAGCATCACAATGTCCAGGCATGTTTGGAACCTCTCCAGAGGAGACTCCATGACCTCTTGGGGCAGCCTGCCCCAGGGCTCTGCCACTCTCACGGCAAATAAGCTTTTTCCTGATGTTGAGATAGAATCTGCTGGGTTCCAGGTTGTGCCTATTGCCCCTTGTCCTGTCGCTGGGCACCACTGGGAAGAGTCTGGTCCCGTTATCCTGCCTCCTACCCTTCAGATATTGATCAGCATTGAGAAGATCCTTTCTCAGTCTGCTTTTCTCCAGGCTAAACAGCCCCAGGTCTCTCAACCTTTTCTCATTCATTCAAAGCTCTTCCAAAGGACAACAGGACAAACAGAACGTGGCATAATTGGTGCAGACAGCACAATGCAGCCATTGACATTTTTGAGGTTAAATGATGGCTCTTAATATTTTAACCATAGAATCACAACATGAGCCTGGTCAATGGACTGCCTGCTAGAAGAGGTGACACAGAACCCCATTACTGGGACCACACTGGCCCCAAGGAGCACCCACGGGGAACAGAAGAGGAATGAAATGAGACCTGTACAGCTTCACTCCATTTCTGAAGAATTAATGGAAAACATGGTGTGCATAAGGTCCAGAATACACAGGAAGGACACTCAAACAGCCACCTTTTGTCCTTGTGCCTGCCCTAGGAAGCAAGGCTGGCTATGATGAAGGGATGGGTATACTCAGAGAGGCAGCAATCAACAGCAGCAGTTGCTTCCATCCACCTTTTGGTGCACTAAGAGCAGCTGAAATCTGTTCTAAGTTCCCCTATAATCTCACCTCCCAATTCCTCCATCTTTATCTACCTCTACCAGGCCTGGACATCTTTGGGCTCGATGTGACTAATGTGCTGTCATGGGAAGTCAGCCACAGTGAATGTGGTGGCAGTACTCACATGTGAGACGTTCTGAGCCACCGAGAAAGGCAGAGTTTTCTCAACATGCATGCAAATGAAACCATGTCCAGCCACAGAACATGGATACGAGGAAATGAAGGTTCAAACAGCTCCTGGAGAAAGGGAGGGGTCTGGGTTAGCTGGCACTTTCATTACTCATAACATGGTTTCATTATGCATGTGGCCCCTTTGCTCTCTCTCACAACTTCTCTTGTGCAATAGATGTGCTGAAGTACCACACCGCTGTTGCACTGAGAGTAGCCTCCCCATTGCTCCTCAGAGAGAAGCTGCCCCTTTCTGACCCCTTTGTGCAGCCTCCACTATTTCTGTTGCACTAAACAAGCTTAGAGACTCTTCCAACTCCTTCAGCACAACCCTCAGCAAGGCGAATAGAAAAGTCAAACCCCAAAGTATGCATCAGGGCCGAGATAGTACTACAGCAGCCCAACAGAGGAAGGAAGAAAGCACAGGAGTCTTCAACCACTTCTTTTTCACAAGGTCTTCCAGGGAGGGCTTTTCCAGGCCAGCACTGTAAACTGAGCAGCTACAGTGCTGGGCTGCAGCCTGATGCAATCAATGCACTGCAGAAGATTTTCAGACTCGTGGGGTTCAGCATTAAGTTGGGTACTTTGACAAGCTTGTTGCTGTAGGAGGTTTTTCCCCTGGTGTTTACATGGAGAAGACACATGGAGAAAGTCACAGCAACCCCATGTAGACTCCAGGCTTGCAGAAGACTGGCTGGAAAGCCTCCAAGCAGTAAAGGACCTGAGGGTGTCAGTCAATAACAGCTGAACATGAGCCAGCAGTGTCCTCAGGTGGCCATGATGGCCCCTGGCATCTTGGTCTGTATCAAGAATAGTATGACCAGCAGGACTAAGCAGTACTCAGCACCTTGTGGGGCCTCCCTGTGGGGCCCCTCACTACAAGAAAGACACTGAGGTGCTGGAGCAGGTCCAGAGAAGGGCAGCAAAGCTGGTGAAGCTTCTAGAGCAGAAGTCTTGTGGACACAAGCTGTGGGAATTGGGGTTATTTGGCCCGGAAAAGAGGAGGCTGAGGGGAGACTTCCTCTCTACAGCTGCCCGAAAGGAGATTGGAGCAAGGTGGGAGTCAGTCTCTTCACTCAAGCAGCAAGTGACTCTGCTAAAAATCTGTTCCCATCTTTCATATAGTTCCTCTTTAAGTATTGAAAAGCCTCAATAAGGTCTCCTGGGAGCTTTCTGTGCTGTCAGCTTTGCTGCAGAGCATCTGCTATGTTGCTCTTCCGGCTGAGCCCCCACACCACAGCAGTTAATCCCAGAACAAATTATTTGGGCTTGCAAGGTGGTGTGACACAGGATGCTAAACGACAACGGGCCACAGAAAAGGTCAAAAAACTCGATGTGGGGAAGTGATGCACACGCTGAGTGCTGCAAGAGCTGCATGGTTAAGTGAGTTTGGGGGTTTTCTCAGCTCTGCTCTTTGCTCTGGAGGTTTGCAGTGCTGTAGGTAGCAGAGAACAAAGTAGGGAGGAGAAGATGCCACAGAGGTGAGGATGTCGTTCGGCAGTGTGGTAACTTGACTAGGGTGATTTGAGTCGACATTATAGCAGCAAGCTTCATAGTTCTCAAACCAGAACTCCCAAAGATTAAACACTAAGCACATGCAAATTATTGAATTAACACCTTCATCATAGAATAGTTTGGGCTGGAAGAGACCTTTAAGATTGTCAAGTCCTGCTGCTGAACCAGCACTGCCAGGTCACCACTAAACCATGTCCCTACATCTACATGGCTTTTAAATTGCTCCAGGGAAGGAGACTCTGCCCTGGGCAGCCTGTTCCAGGACTTGACAACCCTTTGGGTGAATAACTTGGTTTTAATGCAAACCTAAACCCTCCCTGGCACAAGTGATCATAGAATCATAGACAGGTTTGGATTGGAAAAGACCTTTAAAGGTCATCTAGTTCAACCCCCCCTGCAGTGAGCAAGGACATCCCCAACTGGATCAGAGCCCTGTCCAGCCTGGCCCTGAAAGAGCAGCTCTCCCAATGTGGAGCCTGGTGCTTGGCTCTGTCAGTGCAGAGAGAAGTCTGGATCTCTGGCTCCAAGAAGCATCCCTGCTTTCTATGCTGCACAATCATTACCTAAAACATTCCTGGGCAAATACTAAGCCAGGAAGTTTGCATCAGATGGATTTAAAGCACCACAGACTGGCCAGCAGCACAGCTTAAAGGGCTGAAAATTTGGAGGGGGCAGATTGGAAGTGGCTCCTCCACCTCACTATTTTGTTGAGTCTCCCTTAGTCTCTGAGCATCAGTTTGTCTCTCCATCAACACTACCTTAGTATCAATCTTCACTTGTATCAAACACTGTGGCAACAATACCTCTTCTGCAACCAAATTATGAAATGCAGAGGTGAAAGTCCAGACATCTAGATTCTCTGATACACCAAACAGGTATATCAGATAATCTAGACCAGGCTGGATGAGTCCCTGCCTATGGGGGCGGGTTGGAACAGGATGATCTTTGAGATCTCTTCCAACCTAAACCATTCTATGAAATAGACGAGGAAAGGATGGCGGAGGTAACAAAAAGAGCTCCTCAGAAGGCCCACGCGGAAATGAAGCAACGACAGATGACACTTACGAGATGAACATCTGCGTCTGGCAAGCACCAGGAAGATTTTGCCCGATTCGTTTGGGAGCTTCAGCTCCTACCAAGGAGTCGAAGGAGCGCCGAGGTGCTGCGCTCAGCTCTCTGGCGCCCTCCTCTGGCCGGCGATCAGCCAAGCACCCTGCGCCCTGCTCTGTTGCTGAATCATTCCGCGGTGGGACTGCCACTCAAACCAGGTTTTGCTCCTGGTCAAGCCCTAGAGAGTCTTTTCGTGCCAGAAATTCAGGGCAGCCTTACACTCCTCTGCCTGGATTTTTGTCCTCTGCACAATACGGTGTAGAGGTGGCCTTCTGCACGTCTGATAAAGTGTCCTCCTGCAATGGTGACCTGCCTAGTGGATGAGGGAAGCACCATGGACGTTGTCTACCTGGACTTGAATAAAGCCTTTGACACTGTCTCCCACGGCATTCCCCTTCAGAAACTCAGCACAAGGCTTGGATAAGTGCACTTTGCACTGGATGCAAAACTGGCTGGATGGCCAGGCCTAAAGAATGGTGGTGACTGGAGTTACGTCCAGCTGGCACCTACTTACTAGTGATGTCCCCCAGGGTTCAGTGCTGGGGTCTGTCCTCTTTAGTATCTTTATTGATGATCTGGATGAGGGGATTGAGTGACCCTCAGTAGCTTTGCAGATGACACTAAGATGGGTGGCTGTGTCCATCTGCTAGAGGGTTGGGAGGCTCTGCAGCAGGACCTGGACAGGTTAGACTGATCAGCCAAGGCTAATTGTATGAAGCTTAACAAGGCCAAGTGTCAAATCCTCCACCTGGGTCACAACAACCTGCTTGTAAGCTACAAACTTTGTGATGTGTGGTTGGAAAGCTGCACCGTGGAAAGGGACCTGGGGGTCACCATCCCTGGAGGAGTTTGAGCAGGGTATGAACCTGGCACTTAGGGACATGTTGGCCCTACAGTGCTGGGTTGGAGGTTGGACTGGATGATCTTTGAGGTCTCTTCCCATCAGATGTTTTTTTATGTGATTCTGCTTTGGAACACCCTCTGCATATCTGGGTTGGGCTTGAAACTGATCATCACTGACCTGCTCACTGTGCCCAGCGCCAGGTTGTTCATCCTGATCCTGAGCAGGAGACTGTGTCAAACCAGTTGTACTCTTTTGGCTTTTTTACCTTGATGGTTGGCATGCAGATCACAGGATGATGTCTGATTTAGAGATCCTCTTAATGCTCAATAGCTGAATGGTGAGGGGCAGGAGGATGGGGCCATACTCTGCTCAGTGGTGCCCAGTGACAGAACAAGGGGCAACAGGCACAAAGTGGAACCCAGGAGGTTTTACCTGAACAGCAGGAAAAACTTCTTTGCTCTGAGGTTGCCAGAGCCCTGGAGCAGGCTGCCCAGAGAGGCTGTGGGGTCGCCTGTGGAGAGATTCCAAACCTGCCTGCACACTGTGTTCCTGGGCAGCCTTCTCTGGGTGATGCTGCTCTAGCAGCCCCAAGGGGTTGCCAGGCTCTGGAACAGGCGGCCCAGGGCAGTCTTCAGTACTGGAGGGATTGAACAGTCGTGTAGATGTCCTGCTGAAGACGCCGTGGTGCCGGTTTCATGATCCCTTGGTAGCGTTGGATGAACTGTTGGGCTCGACGATCCCGAAGGGCATTTCCAGCCTTAACGATTCCACGATTCGGTAGTCCGGAGGCAATAAAATGCGTTAGTTACCCACTTGTGGATTTGCTTTCTCTCACCCACCAGCCGCCCCGGTTCCGCACCCTCTAAAAGGAACCACCACCCCGTAAGCGATACCCGCAGTGTAGCACCAGCCGCCGGCG
>VWZI01002458.1:763421-843085 GCA_013396835.1 Psilopogon haemacephalus | reverse complement strand
GGGGGGGGGGGCATTTACCAGTAAATTCCTTTTTGCTGCTGAACAGGAGTCAGATGCTGCCACTATCATTCTGTTCCCTCTAGCTTTGTGCTGCTTGGAAAACACACTACAGAAGAGTGAAGGGCAGGCTCCACAAGCTCTTTTGTATCTCCCTCCTATACTCAAAGTTTTCTGTTTTTCTCTGCCTCCAGGGAGAAAAGTCCTGATAGTCTATGCACATCAGGAGCCCAAGTCCTTCAATGGATCTCTGAAGACTGTTGCCGTGGAGGAACTGAGCAAGCAGGGCTGCAGTGTCACAGTGTCTGATTTATATGCAATGCAGTTTGAGCCAAGAGCCACCAGAAGTGACATTGTTGGTGAGAAGAGCCAAAATATGCATTTTTCAACAATAACCACAAGGCAAAAGTTTCACCTTCTCTATCCTGCAGCGTTAACGGCCCAGCACCACACCCTTAGGTGTGCTCAGGAGAAAAATAGCTGCTGCTATTTTGTACAAGTAGCCCTCAGCTACCAGGATAGCTTTTAAGTCCCTCCAGGGATGGTGACTCCACCACTACCCTGGGCAAACTGTTCCATACCTTAACAATCCTTCTGGGGAAGAAATTGTCCCTAATATCCAACCTAAACTTCCCCTGGGGCAACTTGAGGCTGTTTCCTCTTGTGCTATAATTTGTAACTTCAGAGGAGACCAACCCCAGTTGGCTCCAAGCTCCTTTTAGGGATCAAGAAGCTCTCCCCTCAGCCTCCCTTTCTCCAGGTTAAACAAGTCCAGTTACCTCAGTTGCTTCTCACAAGACCCTTCAGAGCCTTCACCATCTTAGCTGCCCTTCTCTATATGTCCTTCAACACATGTTCGCAATCAGTATCTGAAGTCCATTTCTCATGAGAGATGCCATCTGATAGCATTCCATGACTTGCTAGAGTTTAGTTCATGAGGCTACTGTCTCTCTCTTCTGATGGAGTCAATGACCTATGAGTTGAATCAGTAGAGTCAGTCTAAGTGTCTAATTCAGACACACTTGAGTCAGATCACTCAACCACAGTGGAGCCAGCAGAGCTGCCCAGAATTGTTCCCTAACCCCTGCTGAGTATCCTGCATCTTACCTTACCTAATTCCTAATGTGGGGGCAGAGCGGTTAGTAAAATTCTCTTAAATCATACACCAGCATTGCGAGTCTAGAGCCAAGCTTAGGTCCTCTTACTGCACTACTATTTCTACATAGAGGTGAAAGATTTAGTGCTCAGACATGACAGTCCTCTCCAGCTGGGGCAATCCCAAGCACAACTCCAGGCTGGGTGGGGAATGGCTGAGAGCAGCCCTGAGGAAAAGGACCTGGGGTTCTGGGGTGATGAAATGGTCAACATGAGCTGACAGCGTGCACATGTGGCCCAGACAGCAACTGTGTGCTGGGCTGCAGCAAGAGCAGTGTGGCCAGTAGTGACAGGACAAGGGGTAATGGGTTTAAACTGGCAGAGGGAAGATTTAAATGGGACGTTAGGAAGTTCTTGACAGTGAGGGTGGTGAGACACTGGCACAGGTTGCCCAGAAAGGTTGTGGCTGCTCCCTCCCTGGACGTGTTCAAGGCCAGGTTGGACAAAGCCTTGAGCAACCTGTTCTACTGGGAAGTGTCCCTGCCTATGGCAGGGGGGTGGGACTGGGTGATCTTTGAGGTCCCTTCCAACCCAAACCACTCTATGATTCTGTGAAATCAAGTCACCACCATCTGTGACGATGCAGAATATCCACAAAGCAAATGGAATTAAAAAAAAAAAAAAAAAAAAGAAGAAGCCAAAGAAAAGGGAAGTGGAAAAATGGAAAGAAGGAACTCAAAACTCTAGATTGCAAGGTGAATTTAATTTGCATTTCACTGCAATGCTAGGAACAGAGCAAGGAATGACTGTTTTGCTTCTGCATCCAGGTTGTTTGCACAACCCAGAGGAGTTTAATTATGGTGTGGAGACATGGGAAGCTTACAAGAGAGGATGTTTGTCCAGCGACCTGGTAGAAGAGCAGAAGAAGGTGCAGGAGGCAGACTTACTGATTTTTCAGGTCATTGTTCTAAATTTTCATTTTAAAAAGGCTTCAGCTGTGATAATGTGGAGGTCAAGCAACGGGAAAGCAGTCATGAGATTACAGATTCCATTAGGAACACTCAGTCTAGCTGGGGTAAAAGGAAGCAGTACCTTTGCCATCAACATAAAACCAGCCTGCAGCAGTTTGAAGGTGTCAGGTTTTTCTGACACGACATGGTCTTCAGAAAATACCCAGGGGACCAGGTTGTGTGTGAACACGATTTATGCTGGCATGGTATGAGTTTTGCACACAACTATACTGGCCTTTTTAGAGCAGGAAGGCACCTGAAATCAGAACCCTGAATACCTGCACAAAATTCACAGTGCTTAAAAATAAATCAGAAGTAACCTGATTGCATAAGGTTTGTGAAAACTGATCCCACACTACCTGCGTCCAAAATGATTGCATTGAGCAACTGGGAGTAGAAAGTAGAGAGTCCAAAACAAGGCTGCAATTCTTACTGTCAGAACTGTGCCGTGTTATCAGGCACCCAAGTGCTATCCCCTTTCTCTTACAGCTCATTCAGAGCACATTTCCACGTGTGCCTGTTGGCCTTGGGCATAGCCTAGATATATTTCATTGTGATTCTAGATGAAATTTATGATATGACCATGTCTCGGGTCAGCATTTTACTGTAAGACTTCCTAATTTTTAAACTACTGCTCCTGTGGTAAGTATAGTAGGGCAAGTCCTTAAGGAAGTGGCTGCTTTCTGCTTCCTGTCTGCACAGTGCTATAAAGTTGAGTATGTTCTGGTGGGAAGGGGGAGGAGATGAGAAAGGGAAGCAGAGGGGAATGGGGCAAGCACTTCAGTTATTTTTGCCAACCATAGTTACTGCGTCTGCTGGCAGAGAACTAGGAGAAGGCACGTACATGATCTGAACAAATGAAAACAGGATTTGGTGCAGAAACCAAGCCCAAGGATGGCCAGGACTCTGTGCTAACAAAGCAATGTACTTTTTTCCTAGTTTCCCTTGTATTGGTTCAGCATGCCAGCAATCATGAAGGGCTGGATGGACAGAGTCTTGGTCCAAGGATTTGCTCACGAATATCCAGACTGTTATGATTCTGGTTTGCTCAAGGTATGTTTTCATACAATCAGGGAATGGTTTAGATTGGAAGGGACCTTCAAGATCATCTAATTCCACTCACCCTGCCATGGGTGGGGACACCTCCTACCAGGTTGCTCAAGACCCCGCCCAACTTCACTCTGAACACTTCAGGCTTGGAGCCTTCACAGGTTCTCTGCACAGCCTGTTCCAGTGACTCCCCACCCTCATGGGGAAGAATTTCTTCCTAATCTAAATCAAGCTTCTTCCAGCTTGAAGCCATTATCCCTTGTCCTGTCTCTACATGCCTTTGTCACCTCCTCTTTTTGAGATGATTTTGTTAAGATCAAGACTTTTACACTGTTCTTGAGGGTGTTGTTCCTTCTGTTCCATTATATTTGTTCAGAGTTCTGCCTTTATTCCCTCCTGAAATAATGCTTTGGTAACCTGTTGAGTGGCTTTTTTGGCACATTACAACTGTCTGAAAGGTGGTAACGATCAATATTAGTTTCACATTTATGTTTGCTGCACATTAATCTCTGTATTACAATTTCTGATCTAAAGAATTCCAGGTATGTGTTTAAATTTCAGCTGCAGGTGAATGGGAGAAGTCCTCAGGGGTCATAGCTGTGTGCTGAGGACAGGCCCAAGGCAGTTCAGATACTGTGTTAGGAAAATGGTATTTCCATTACAGAAGCTAAAAAGTGAGAGGATGGAAGCTGAGCACAAGTCTGTGGCTACTATCATGCAAGCAGGAGAAACACAGAGGTTTAGAGCACCTGAGGAATAATTTCTTCTCAAGCTATGCCTTGTCAAGTGACAAGCAACCCTGGGTTTGAAGTGCATTCAGGGAGGACTGGAATAAAGATACTTTTTTATAAGAATGTTTCCAGCTTCAGCTTTCCAAGCATTGCACCAGGGAGAATAAAGCTCAGCCTTGCTCTACTTGAGGCTGTCAGACTTCTAATTCCTTTTCTTTCTAACCTGTCTCTGCCCACAGCCCTGGCACACAGTCCAGTCTCTAGCTGCATGCTGTTGAGCTTTGCCTCAGAGCTACCATGACACATAAGGGCTGGGAAGGAAGTGGACATCAGGTCCTCTAGAAATTTCTGCTGTTCAGGTTCCCCAGAGTGCCTCCTGAACTCTTCAGCACCTCTGTGTTAAATGTGCCTAACTCCAACGATCCTTTCTTAATTCCAGAACAAATTAGCCCTGTTTTCTTTCACCACTGGAGGAAGCAGAGAGATGTATTCAAAAGCAGGTGTCAGTGGTGATATTCGCTACCTCCTGTGGCCCATGCAGGTACAATATTGCAATATTTGGGTGTTATTTGCCTTAAAAATAATTGGAAAAAATAAAATTAGCAGTTGTATTGTTGTTTTATGTGACATATAATAAGAGATTGTCCATTCTGAGCATCTGCATGTTATAAGGTTCTAAAATCTTAAGACAACTTTAAAAGTCCACATAGTTTTGAAGTGGTTTCGTGCTGCTTTCTCTTGATTGGAATCTGGAGTAAGTTTACAGGTGACACCAAGCTGGGTGGCTATGCCCATCTGCTAGAGGCAGATTGTGCCTCATGGCACAAGGCTTGGATAAGTGCACTTTGCACTGGATGCAAAACTGGCTGCCTGGCCAGGCCCAAAGAGTGATGGTGAATGGAGTTAGGTCCCAAAGAGTGGTGCCCCCGCAGGGTTCAGTACTGGGGCCTGTCCTCTTTAATATCTTTATCAATGATCTGGATGAGGGGATTGAGTGCACCCTCAGTAAGTTTGCAGGTGACACAAGGATGGGTGGCTGTGTCCATCTGCTAGAGGGTTGGGAGGCTCTGCAGGTTAGACCGATGGGCAAAGGCTAATTGTATGAAGCTCAACAAGGCCAAGTGTCAAATCCTCCACCTGGGTCACAACAACCTGCTTGTAAGCTACAGACTTTGTGATGTGTGGTTAGAAAGCTGAACCTTGGAGAGGGACCTGGAGGTTGTGGCTGACAATGGATTAAATGTGAGTCAGCAGTGTGCCCACATGGCCAAGAAGCCAGTGGCATCCTGGCTTGTATTAGAAACGCTGTGGCCAGCAGCAACAGGGAGGTCATTGTCCCTCTGTGCTCAGCACTGGTGAGGCCACACCTTGAGTGGTGTGTTCAGTTCTGGGTCCCTCACTAGAAGAAGGATGTTGAGATTCTGCAGCATGTTCAGAGAAGGGCAATAAGGCTGGTGAAGGGTCTGAGGAACATGGCATGTGAGGAGCATCTGAGGGAGCTGGGGCTGTTCAGTCTAAAGAGGAGGCTGAGGGGAGACTTCATTGTTCTCTACAACTACCTGAAGGGAGGTTGGAGTGAGGAGATGGCAAGCTCTTCTCCTCAATGGCAAGCAACAGGACTAAAGGAGATGGTTACAAGCTGTGCCTGGGGAGGCTTAGGCTGGATATTCAGAAATACTTCTTCACTGAAAGGTTTGTCAAACATTGGAATGGTCTGCCCAGGGCAGTGATGGAGTCACGATCCCTGCAGGAGTTCAAGCAGTGTGTGAACCTGGCACTTAGGGACATGGTCTAGTGTTGACCCTTCAGTGCTGGGTCAAAGATTGGACTGGATGATTTTCAAGGTCTCTTCCAAGAGGATGATTTCTGTGGTTCTGTGAGAAGCTTTACACTCTCAGCCCAGATTATCTGGCAGGTTTAATAGCCCTTAAAAATAAACTCCATGGAGTAGAACAAATGAACTTGACCTTGTTTTTCAGTGTATTGTATGTCACTCTGCCTAGTGCTTAGCCTTCAGTAGTGCCTGCTAGGACAGCTGATGAACTTCTAAAATTACTTTCAGAGTAATTAAAGAAGCCCCCCCCTCCAGGATTGGATAGAAATACAGAATATATTGCAAGATTAAATGGAAGGTGCTACTAATAACTACAGACTACAATACAAGGCAACACAGAAGCATATGAAACACACAAAAATCCATAATCTGGGTTTAACACAGAATCACATCAACCCCAAACCTTCTCCAAACCTCCCTCCAACCAGACCAAGACCAAAACCCCAGTCCTCTTTCTTCTTCCTCACCATTGCTAGGCTAGCTCAGGCTGGCCAGGTGTAGTGGGTTTGCAGTGACCTGCCCCCCCCACCTTTTTAAACCCCAGCTAATACTCAGAAAAACACACTGGAAGTTAATAAATGAAGCTTTATATTTATCTCAGTGAAACTTGGTGAAGTGACACTGTGTGTTTAACTCTCTCTCAGCCAATAGTCTAATTTCTCACTCAAATTCTCCAATTAGCTCAAACCAACACACCAGGCCCAAACTGCCTTGCTCCTCACATTGCTCCCTGGCATTAGGCTTAAACAGGCCAAGATTTTGCAGAAAAAAAAAAATAGTCATGCCAGACACACCTGTGATACTCCCTCGTGTTATGAGGTAGGAGAGTATGCCTCCCTGGGAGAAGGGGAGGAAAAAAGAGAAAGAGCTGGGCTTCCTGCCAGCTTAAACAGAGTTAGATAACAGAATTATGGCAATGAAATACCAAAAGATTACCATTTCCTATCCACTCCTGGATACTCAGGACCTCTTGGAGGCCTGTACTCCGTGGTTCTTAAAGACATAAGTCTCAACCTCATAACACTTGTGCAATTTATTCCCCTTCTCCTGATTTAGAGGGTTTAGGAAACCTGCCAGGTCAGAGAAAAGACTTTCACATTTGATTCTTCCACGTGCTTGAACTGAAAGACCAACTAACTACTTTGCTGAGACATTTCTCTCTTTGTTTTGAGCCCAGCATGGAATCATGCACTTCTGTGGTGTCAAAGTCCTTGCACCTCACATATGCTTTGCCCCGGAACTTGTCTCCGAGGAGAAGAGGAAGGAGATGCTGATTGCCTGGGCCCAACGTCTGAAGACTCTTTGGAAGGAAGAGCCCATAAACTGCTCTCCTGAGTGGTATTTCAAGTGACCTTCAGGTACAAAACTACAGAGAGCAGACTTTCCCAGTATTTTCAGTGCTTTATCTCAATGTCTGAATGAAAATGTGCTCTGAGTCTCTCGAGTACCACAGCCAGCAGCTTACCTGACAACATAGCACTTACCTTCAGTGGTCCTTGAGAGATTCTCCTCAGTGATGGGTGCAGAACCCTTGCTCGTAGATACAGCAACAACATCCTGCCTAGAAGTGACTGATAACACAAGTGATACTTAATTGCTGATTAAACCACAGCTGCTAATGAAACAGTCAATAAATTGCCACATTTAAGGCTTTTTGCACCAGCTGTCACTTGTTGGCTTTTTTTGTTGGTTGGTTTTGTTTGTTGTTTTTTTTTTCTCCAAAGGATATGCTGCCCACACTCAGCCTGGTTGTGGCCAGACCTCTTCTTTTAAGTACAAGCTCTTGTGCCTTTGAGCTGTGAAGCCAGATGATGAATAATACAACAGGCTTATGGCTGCATGATGACTTAGACAGCTGGAAAGCCCCATGGACAGCCTTGGGCTTTTCCATGTGTTTACAAAGCATACTTAAAGCTATGGCAGAGATCAGAGAAAGGAAAAAAAATCATCTAGCATCATGTGCATGTGTTTTCTTTCTCTATAGAATGTAGCTCCCATGTGTAAAGGATGCAATTTTCTAAAATTCAAGGGAGATTTTTGTTACCCTCAGGGACCAAATGGAATCCTCTCTGTTCTCTGCCCCTTTGTACTGGTCAGTATTGCTGGTTTGATCTAGAGGGCTGTGTGCATCCCCTCTGCCATCAGCTTCAGTGGGCTTCCTTGGGTATCTCCAGCACTAAGGCAGAACACCTACCTGGAAAGCTGCAGGACTACAGGCTGGCTATGATGTAAAATCTAGTGAGACAAAACTGCCTGCCTGGCATCTAACATCTGTGATTTTTTACAGTGAATTTCAGCGGTGGTATATTTTGTGCTCGAGACTTGCTAATTCTTTTTGTGCCTATGGCACAGGGAAAGTTTCTCAGCCACAGAATGTGTTGCTTTGATCAGCTTCCCTAACACTTAGCTCTCCAACCAGAGTGATGTGTTAGCATGATTTGGGTGGTGAGCTGAGCAACATAGCAAACTGAATATTCAGGAAAATATATACTGCCAGATGAAGAGTCGGCATGTGCCTAGGTAGCCAAGGTGGCCCTACAGCATCCTGACCTGTGTCAGTGTGGTGGCAGACCAAAACAGGCCCAGTATGAGTCCTGGCATGTCCAGGCAAGCTCCCTTGCTCCCCCTTCCCCTTCCAGAGAGAGGGGAGATGTGGGAAAGAGGACAAAGGGGCCTGGAGCCTTGAAGTCTAAGTTAGGGCTTTGTTCAGACATGTTTTGCTCCTATTTACATCTTGTTTTAAACCAGACACACACACACCTGGTGTATGCTCGCCTGGTGCAAGGCCTGTGCCTTCCCAAATCCTGGTGAAGCTTGGCCATGCCTTCACCTAAGATGGTGAAGCTTTGGCCAAGTGCCACCTTCTTGGTCAATGGCTCTGCTTATCTCGGTTGCCAGTTGGGCCAACTGATTCTCAGGAATCAAAAAGAGGATTCTCAGGAATCAAAAAGAGGATTCTCAGGAATCAAAAGGAGGCCAGAGTTGTACACAACTTACCTTGCTGCTTAATACCAAGCCTCAGTGCATCCAGCTACGCCTTGGTGCTTTCAGCTTGCTTCCTGGAATTCTGCCGTGCCTCAGTTTAGCAGGCAGAAACACAAGAATGGCCGCAGCGGGTAGCCTTGCAGCCTAGTCCTCAGTGCTTCAGTGTGTAGCCTGAACCCCGCCGGCAGGTAACGACAGCCTAGGCCATGGGAGAGCCAAGTGCCCTTGAGTAAGCTGCATTCCTGCCACTTGCACTGACAGCCACAGAAAGCTGCCCCCAGCTCAGGCGCCTGCTTGCACAGACCTCACCGCAGCCTGCGCCGAGAGGAAGCAGGCTCCTGCCAAGCAGCAAGACACCCTGTCTGTGTCTGTCTGCACACCTCCAAACCTCTCTGCAGAGCCCCTGAAGGACACCATCCACCCAGGAACAGACTGACACCCAGTGCAAGACCAGGCCCCTGTGAGACTCCTGGGGAAACTAAAAGCTTTTGCTGGTTACCCTATGGGTGACAGCAACATTTCGGGTACTTCTACGCACTTCAGGTCGTCAGTAAGCTGACCTTATTTCTACAGACCCTCTCTGTAATTAAAGTTCTCTGCTTTAGCTCTGTTCCTACTCAGTACTTAGCTGCTCTTAGCAGAAAGGAGCCTCTCAAGTCCCCTTAGAGGGCAAGCAGCATATTGCGCCGCAGGAATCTCTTCCCAAAAGTTTACTGCTTTGCGTCTTCCTATTGCTGATAAATTGTTAGACATTGTTTGGTACTGCCCTATGCGCTGTACATAGCCTGTAGTCTATTTGTGCAATCGAGCACAAAAGACCCTGTAAATAAGTTAAGACAATATTTTAAGATATTAATAAATTATTATTATTATTTTATTAATATTGACCTTATCATAACTAATTTAACAACAAGCACATCAATAAGCAATTGTGTGACAAGCAGGACCACATAAGTGATTATATCCTTGTACTTAGTAGTGGTGAGGCTACAGCTTGAGTATTTGTCTTAGTTTTGGCCCCTTACATCAAGAAAAGACACTGAGGTGCTGGAGTGGGTTCAGGGAAGTCTAACAAAGCTGGTGAAGGGTCTGAAGAACAGGTCTTGTGAGGAGCAGCTGAAGGAGCTGGAACTGTTTAGTCTGGAGAAAATGAAGCTGATGGGATACCTTCTGTACAACTCCCTGAAAGGGAGGTTGGAGTGAGGTGAGGGTTGGTCTTTTCTCCCTAGTAACAAGTGACAGGACAGGAGGAAATGGCCTCAAGTTGCATCAAAGGAGGTTTACGTTGGATATTAGAAGAAATTTCTTTACTGGAAGGGTTCTCAAACACTGGAACAGGCTCCCCTGGGAAGTGGTTGAATCCTCATCCCTGGAGGTGTTGAAAAGGGGCAGAGATGTGTCACTGAGTGACATGGTTTAGTATCAGCCTTGTTCGAATTAGATAATAGTTGGATTTTATGATCTTAAAGGTCTTTTCCAACCAAAACAATTTTGTGATTCTATGAAAATCTCTCAGAGATGCTCAGAGATGACATCTGCAGAAGGATGGACTAGATGGTTTACAGTGGTCCTTTTAGGTTATGTATTTCTGTAGCTGTCCTGCTACAGTTATTCTATTGACAAAGAAGAACTCCTGACTCCAGCCCTCCTGAAGGAAAAGCTGCCTCTTTACCAGCAAAACCGTGGCATGCATTTCCACTGTGCACCCAACTCCAAACTGCTGACAGTCTCAGTAACAAAGGTTTGCACTATTCATCATCTGCACCAGGCTCTGGGAGCTGGCCCCTTCTTTCCTCCCTGACTTTACAGGCATCAGTGTGGGCAGCAGATTGAGGGAAGGGTTTCAGCCCCACTGCTCAGACCCTGCCTGCAGTGCAGGGCCCAGCTCTGGAGTCTTCAGAACAAAAGAGGCATGGACCTGTTGGTGTGGGGCTGGAGAAAACGACAATTATTGTATTGCTGGATCACCTCTGCTGTGATGACAGGCTGAGTTGGGATTGTTCAGGCTAGAGAAGACTCGGGGGAGACCTTGTGGCCTTTCAGTACTGAAAGAGAGTGATAAGAAAGATGTGGACAGAGTTTTTGTCAGGGCCTGTTGTGGCAGCACAAAGGATGATGTTTTTTTAAACTAGAAGAGGAAAATTCAGACTAGACAGAAGGAAAAGCTGTTTCATTTCTTTTTACAGCGAGGGTGGTCACACCCTGGCCCAGGTTAGGCAAAGAGGGAGCTGATGTCCATCACTGGAAACATTCCAGGTCAGGTTTGTGAGCATCCTGCTGCAGCTGGCCCGGCTCACTGCAGGCGGCTGGACTAGAAGACCTTTCCAAGTCCTTTACAACGCAAACCACTCGGTGGCTCTCCGCTTCTCAGTGCCGGCAGCTCCGCGACGGGCGGAGGGAGGCAGCAGCGGCGCCAAGTGCCGAGTCCCACGCCCGGGGCACTCAGGCTTCTTCCCGGTGCGGGCGGACGTCACTCGAGTCACTCCGCATCTCCGCCGTGCCCTTGGCTCAGCCCGGGCCGCCGCCTCCCTCCGCTTCCGAGCAGGCGCGGCGGCGGGGAGGATCGGGCCGGACCGGGCCGGGCTGGGCTCTGCCAGGGGAGGCGGCAGGACTGGGGACAGCGGCCCGCAGCCAGGGTAAGGCAGCGCGGAGCGGGCCGGGGGAAGGGACGGAGTCGCTCCGGATCCCCCCTGCCGCCGTGTTGCGAAGCGCCGGCGCTGAGCGGGGCGCGTCACGGTCCCGGGGCGGGGGCCGGGGCCGGGCCGGCTGGCCCCGGGACAAGCTGGCCCGGAAGGGTTGCAGCACGTTTAGCTCCCTTTCTCCGGTTGTCGGTGCTGGGAAGAGTCTCCCGGCCGCAAGGGCAGCCCCCGGGGTGCGGCGATGGGAAGCGGGGCCCGGCGAGGAGGAGCAGGCTCAGAGGCAGGAAGCGCCGGGAGGCGGAGGAGGAGGAGGTCGGTTTGGCAGACGAGGAACTAGGCCGGAGAACCCCCGGGTTAGAGCTTGTTTGCCCCGCACTGGGTGCCTGGAGCTTACCGGGAGACCCCCACTAGAGCCCTCCTCCGGTAGCCACCGCAGCCGCCACGCTCCTAGCCCGGCAGTCTGGGGCAGTCTGTCTTGCACCAGGACGAGCTGTGTGTCCCTCCCGTACTGCTGCGAGCCGCTGCCCGGACCCCTCCTGTCCCTGTCACCCCTCCTTCTGATCCTGCTGAAACTTACAACCTCCTCGCCTTTCCTCTGCTCCTGTCTCTCTTGTTCCATAGCCCCCTTCCCACGGGAGCCCCTCTCTAACTGGCTGCTGGCCTGGCACACCTCCTTCCATCGCTGTTTCCAAAAGAAAGAGAAGTAAAGCTCCTCAGAGCAGCTGAAAAAATCTGAGCAGAAGGGAAAGGTTTAGATGGAGTGGGGTTGTGATGGTTACAGCAATGAGATTGAAATGCACTGACAGCTTTTGAAGTGTCTTCCACGCATAGAATCATGGCATCATTTACGTTGGAAGAGAGCTTTAAGATCAAGTCCAGCTGTTAACCCAGCCCTCAGCACCACATCTGCACAGCTTTTAAACCCCTCAAGAGATAAGGGACTCCCTGGGCAGCCTGTGCCAGGACTTGACAGCCTTTTTGGGGAAGACATCTTTCCTAGCATCCAGCCTAAACCTTCCCTTCATCTTTGGCTGCAGGGACCCTTCCACTTATCTCTTGTGACCTCTGTGGGTAACACCAGCAGTCATTCCCTTCTCTTCCTAAGCACTAAGTTTTGGTGCTTGTAGGGTTGTGCTCTTTCTCCCATTATACCTTGTAACACCTCTCAAGAGCTTGTGCGTTGTGAAAGTATGATTAGACCAAAAGGACTGCAATTATTTTACCCATCTGACCATGCTGATTCACTCAGCAATCCTCCACAACTGTACAGCATGCACAGGATCTGCATCAGGTCACCAGCAGGTCATGAAAATAGAGCCAACTGCTTACAAGTGGTGATCAGCCACTGTATGACCTAATGGCCATCATGATTCTTGGGAGTTTGTGCCCTTTGGATATTAGAAGGGAGAACGTAATCACGGTGTTAAAAAGATGCCACAAGTCCACTTAGTACATTTATCAGTATAATTTATGGACTAAATGTACAGTAGTACATTTATCCCTTTCTGAAGGGATGTATTAGTGGGGCAAAAATCTCTCTCTTCTTGCAACCAGTGTTTAGAATTTTCATAATGCATGTTGGCACTTGTTAAACATGAACCCACCATAATAAGGATGTTCAGAATAGTATGTATAAAAGAAATGCTTTATAATCCCAGAATCCCAGCATGGTGGGGGTTGGAAGGAACCTCTGGAGATCATCTAATCTAAGGACCCCCTGCTAGAGCAGGGCTACTTACAACAGGTTGCCCAGGATTGCACTGTCCAGGCAGGTTTGGAATCTGTGCAAAGAAGAAGACTCCACAACCTCTCTGGGCAGTCTACCCCAGTGCTCTGGCACCCTCTAGGAAAGATGTTTTAAGTCCTGTTCAAATGGAACCTCCAGTCTTCCAGTTTGTGCCTTTTGCCCCTTGTCCCATCTCTGGGCACCACTGGAAAGAATCTGGCCACATCCTCTTGTCTCTCACCCTTTAGCATTGAGAAGATCCCCTCTCAGTCTGCCCTTCTCCAGGCTAAACAGCCCCAGGTCTCTGAGCCTTTCCACCTCAAAGAGATGTTCCAGTCTCCTTAGCATCTTTATAGCCTCCACTGGGCTCTCTGCAGTAGTTCCCTGGCAATCAAGCAAGCTGAGGACTACCTCCAGGAGCACAAATTAACCCCTAGAGGCACATGTAGCTTCTGTAAATTTAGGCTAAACCAAACCATAAAAATATCTGTCCTCTTAAGCACAGGTACATACAGAGTGCACTGACATTGCCTAAGTACTGAGGACACATTTGAATCCCCACTGAGCCTGATGAAAAGCACTAACAGTGCACTGAACTTCAGCCTTTCAGCTTCCTTCCTCAGTTTCTTTACCATCTGGTGCTGGCCAGCACCTGATGTTAAATAGCATGCCAAAATAAGTGGGCTTTTCCTAGAAACCCAGCTAGAGACTGCTCCTCAATTATATGCATCCTGCTAAACGCTTTGGGTTTGAAAGTCTTGCGACCAAACAAGTTTTACTCTGAGTACCTCACTACTTGATGAGAAAAAGTAGTAGCATCCAAATAGCAGAGCATGCCAGAGGAGGAGGTTTCCCTCCCATCTTATGAGAAAATAACAGCTCTTGGGTGCTAGCCAACTCACTTCAGCAGATACAGTAGGATTTCCAAAGTTACTACATGTCTGGGATTTCCAGTCTTATGGTTGTAGTAGCTACAAGCTGCTTAGTGGGAAGAGGTGTTTTAGCAGTGTAAATAGGAACAAGGTCCTGTGGCATTCAAGGTGTTCTCCCTCAGGTTATGTGGCATTGAGTGGCAGGCCCAAGCCATCAATACTATTACTGCAACTGTAGAGATCCAGCATCCAAAAATAAGCATCTAGTTCACAGTCACGAGAAGAGCAGGTGCAGTCCTTACTAGTATGGCTACTATGATTCTATGATACTACTCTTAGCATGAACAACTACCACAGGTACACAATTTGAAGCAATTCTTGAGCAGGAAACCCCAGGAAAAGAAGAAGGATGCTATGCTTGAAATAAGATCCCCTCTCTGTTCTCCAGACTAAACTCTTCTCACTTGCTCCCTGTGATAGGACAAGGAGCAGCGGGTGTAAGCTGCAGCACAGGAGGTTCCAGCTCGACACAAGGGGGGAACTTCTTTACTGTAAGGATCCCAAAAATAAGCACCTAGTTCACAGTCACAAGAAGAGCAGGTGTAGTCCTTACTGGTATGGCTACTACTCTTAGGACAAAAAAATTACCACAGGTACATGATTTGAAGCAATTCTTGAAGGGGAAACCCCAGATAAAGAAGCAGGATGCTATGGTTGAAATCAGACCTTCCTACCTGTGACATCCACTCCATCTGCACAACACTGCTCCAAGCAAGCTAGAGAATCACACACACAGAATCATACAGAATATTAGAGGCTGGAAGCAATGTCCAGAGATCATCGAGTCCAACCCCCCTGCCAAGGCAGTTCAGATGGCTGTAAAAATCAGTTTCACACAGAAGCTGAGTTGTTTGACACTCCAGAGAGGGTTGGTTGGTTGAAGATTTAAGATGCCTAAAAGGTACCTTAGAGCAATGGAAGTATCTGAGCACTTGATAGGTTCATGTTTAGGCTGTTCAGAAAATGAGATACCTATCAGAATCATCAGGTACTAGCTACCTTTGGCACCATGGCCCTTGATTCCTCTGGGTTTCAGCTTTTTTCACGTGAGAAGTGTAGGGATAGTACCAACTTGCTGCCTGTCATTTGGATTAAACTGTTCATTAACAGCACTGTGAGATCTTCAGGTGAAGAAATCGTTCTGTAGCAATAACTTCATGTAACTGGTTGAGAAGATAATCATTGTGATCTTTGGGTCTAAATCATGATCTTTAGGTCCAAGTCATCAAGGTGTTTATGCCTGCTGCTGTGAGAACCACACATCTCTGGTCTCGAACTGGAGCCCTTTGCTCATAAGGTTCATGAGAGCATACACTTGTGTCCCACTCCTTACACAGACACATTATTTAGTGGAACTGCTGAATGCTTTATAATGACACTTCTTTTTCACTCCTTTTTTTGGGTCCAGGAGCACCGAGGTACTTGGTTTTAATTACCAAGCCCCAACCGCTGCCAACATGTCACTGGAAGATATCCACATGAACACCCAGGATTTGCTTGAAAGAAAACAACTTGATGCTGGAGGATTTGGGACAATTTCTTTGTGCTTCCACAAGAAACACGGATATGTGGTATTAAAAACGGTGTACACGGGACCCAAGCGCACTGAGTAAGTCACAGATCTCAGTCCTGGGGTTTTTTTGCTTTCATTTAGACCAAGGAGCTCTCCAAATCCAATGGAGATAAGTCTAAATAAAGTGTAAAAATTTAAGATTTTTGGATTCTGGAGATATTGTGTCTGGGGAAGACAGGACAAGAGTAGCACCTGTGCCAGAGATTATCTTTCTAGTTCTAACTCACTGCTCTAGTGCAGTTCCTGACTCCTGTTGCAAGGTGAGCACTACTGTCAGTTGTTAAGCATCAAGGAGACACTTGCAGAGTTAAGGAAATGCAGGAGCTCAGGGGGTACATGGTGCTTTCAGGCTTAGAGAGCAATTTCAAGTACAATTTTCCAGCTCTAAATGTACAGTAGGAGCAAAACCATAGGAGCTATGAGGGGGACTCCAACTTCACGTGTATAATACACTCACTCCCTTGAGAAGAAGCAAGTTGAGTCAAGCCCACTGGAATTTGCTGCTGATTTCAGTGGATTCAGGGCACACAGCAGCTTTGCTACCTCAATCCAAAAACTCTCCCGTGAGTCATCCACTAGAGAGAGACAAAACCCCAGTTTGAGTTCTTCTAGTTCAGGTTATAATAAGTTAACTGAGATTTTCTTTTGCTAGTAGGAAGTGAATTAAGAGCTGCTAGTAGCTCACAAACTGCACGGGCAGCTTGGGGTGAACACAGTTGACATGGACAGCCCTGCCTGGTTTTATTTTGGAGTTGTGGTTTTACTTGCTCACTACAGGGGCTCCTAAATCACGCACAAAACAAATTTACATCTGAGTCTGGTCTTAAACAAATTTACATCTGAGTCTACTGCAAACAAAATATCCACTTTCTTCTCTAGTTCTAGAGGAAGACAAGAAGGAGAGAGCAGTTCCCTATTAAGTCACAGGGCAGGAAAGCATCATGAAGCAGCATGGTCTCAAGATTTTCTTACAGCCTTTTGCCTGATGACTAGAACAGGAGCAACAGTAAAGAGAAGACTATGGGTACCGTGCTTTGATACCCTTGATGAGCTCCCAGCTGTATACCTATGACCATGCCTGAGGCTCAGGCAAAGAAGGATAGAATCATTTTGGTTGGAAGAGGCCTTTAAGATGATTGAGTCAAACCATTAACCCAGTACTGTCACTAAACCAGCACCACAGGACCCTCAGCACATCCACATGGCATTTCAATCACTTCAGGGATGGGTACTCCACCACTTTCCTGGACAGCCTGACAACCCTTTTGGGGAAAAAATAGTTCCTAATGTCCAACCTAAACCTCCCTTGGTTGAGGCTCTTTCCTCTTCTCCTATTGCTTGTTAGGCTTTTAATTCATCCTAAACCAGGAAGCATTAGTTAGACATTAGGACCATCCAGTATGTGGATGGATCCCTTGTGATAAATCCATTTTAAATGTGAACCTTTGGGAAAGAGACCTGAAGAGTTTCCTGGACCAGAGGGAGTGTAATGTGTCTTGATCCTCCTTGTTCAAAGGGTCTGCCAGCCCTGCCCTGTCCCAGTCCCACCTCAGCTCAGAGATTTGGACACGCACAACCAACAGTACAGCTACAAAAGGAATGCTTGAGCATTTCCTGAAAAGCAGGCCTTGAAATCATGCAGAGCAGCAGCCAGACTCTTGTGCCAGGCAAGAACAGAATCTGGCACGAGTTAAACTGTACCAGTTCTAAACCAGCTCAAAGAGTGGTTCATCTCATGGCTCCAGGATTGTTGCCGGTTTGGGCCATGTTTTTCATCCTGACTCCAACAGCCTTTTCCTCCCTGTGTTCTTTCTAGCCTGACAGCTGAGCTGAATGTCCTTTCTGGTTTGCAGATACAACGACTCCCTCCTGGAAGAAGGCAGGATTATGCGCAAACTGCAGCACAATCGCGTGGTCAAGCTGCTAGGCATTATTTTGGAAGACGGAAACTACTCACTTGTGATGGAGTATGTGGACCGGGGGAACATGATGAAAGTGCTACAGAAAGTGAGCAGTGACTTGCTTCATGCCTTGATGTTTCCTAGGGTCCATAAGATGCCTGAAAGGGACAGCACGTCTGTGCCATCTCCAGAGGACAGAGTCTTCAGTTCCTCATGCTCTTTTCTGTGTTAAAGAGGCAGTGGCAGCCCAGCTTCTCTAGAGACAGCAGAGGACAGCTGTGACTTTGCTGGATGTTAGAAGGCCAGGCCACAGTTGCAGAGTCAAAGTTACAGGAGGGTTTGTAGAGAGATGTGGAGGATTTGCTACAGAAGAAAGCTTTTGTAAATATGGGGCAACTAGAATGACGTCAGTGCAAAGATCTAGATCCAGGAAGGACCTTACTCTGTTTGACTATGACCTGAACAGAGGTACTCTGTGCTTGGAGAAGGGCAATGAAGAAGATGAAGGATCTGGAGAACAGATACTGTAAGGAGTGGCTGAGAGAACTGGGGTTGTTTAGCCTGGAGAAAAGGAGGCTGAGGGAAGACCTTCTTGCTCTCTACAACTCCCTGAAAGTGACAGGATGAGAGGAAACAGCCTCAAGTTGCACCAAGGGAGGTGCATTGGAACAGGCTGCCCAGAGAGGTTGTGGAGTCTCCTTTTCTGGAGACTTTCAAAACCTTCCTGGATGTGTTCCTGTGCAGCCTGCCCTAGGGGATCCTGCCTTGGCAGGGGGTTGGACTCAATGATCTGTGGAGGTCCCTTCCAACCTTTACCATTCTATGATTGACAAGCCCTGGAACAGGCTGCTCAGAGCAGTGCAGTTCCCATCCCTGGAGGGATTTGAGAGCTGTGTATATGTGATGCTGAGGGACATAGTTTAATTGTCACCTGGCAGTGTCTGGACTTGATGACCTTAAAGGTGTCTTCCAACCTTTATGACTTTATACTCTTGGGACCAAGAAAATGTTTTCTAAAGACTGCTTTTTAAATTTGATGGCTGTAGCATTTTTTTTAAGGCTGGCATTTCTTCTTCTGTGCCTTAGCTCTGCCTGCCTTTGTCGGTGAAGGGGCGCTTTGTGCTGGAGATCACGGAAGGGATGCTCTATCTGCATGAGCAAGGCTTTGTACACAAGGACCTGAAACCGGAAAACATTCTTGTGGACAAAGACTTCCACATTAAGGTACTTGTTAAAATGTCAGGGGAGATAGCTTGTGCTTAGGGTTGAGGAACCCTAAGTATTGCCCAGTGGAAGATGAACTCCTTTGTTGTCTAGTGAGCTAGCACTCACAAAGTGTTAGTAGTAGGACAGGGAAGGGTGGTGGCCTGAGATTTGCAGAATCTTCTCCCAACAGTAAAAAAAAAAAATCACTAAGGGTGTTAAAAATAGTTACTAATACTGTTGAGAGTTAATGAACTAGGAGTAAAAAAAGAAGAGATTGAAGCAAAACAGAATGGTCTTACAGATCATGTCTTTTGTCCTCTATTGCTGTAATTTCTCCTCCTGCCTTTATGTCTTCCTTTTTATTCCTTTCCTTCTTTTGCCTCATCTCTTCCTCTTTTATGTCCTTCTTTTTTTCCCTTAGTCATCACTTCTAGATGACAGCCAGCAGCTTAAAAAAACCCACAAGGGCAACAGGAGACTACTTCAAAGAATGGTTTGTAAGCCTGTTACTTTCTTCACCACCAGCCATTAGGTTTCAGTAAGGTCACCTTGTCAAGCACACAGTACGCAGGTATCTCTGCTTTAACTTGTTCTACTTCTTTTCCATATCTCTTTGCCATACACCTCACATCATTTTAGATACAAGGAATCTGTGTTAAAGGAATCCTAATGGAAAGAATAGTGAGAGAGAGGGGATATCTGCCCATCTCATTACTTGTGGGTTTGAATCTTGGCTTCTTCTCATACGGATCTTCTGCTCTGCCACAATCAGCGCAAGCAGGTCTCGAATGTAACCGTCAATATGAGCAAGCCCAAACTTACTTCCTCTTTACATTGCACAATCGTTCCAAATGGGGTTAAGTGAATAATGAAGATTCAGCCTGATCATCCCCAGGTAGTTTATTTAGGGGTAAAAACACCACCAAATGACCAATAGCTTGTTTTCCTGTCTCATAGGTACATTTAGATCCATTATTACCAGCTGCTCATGATAAAACCCAGTGCTGTGTGACATACTTATCTTCTCCTTGTCACAGCACTAGCTCTGACTGTGTCTCACTCTTCAGATTGCAGATCTTGGAGTTGCCTCCTTCAAGAACTGGAGCCGTCTGACTCAAGAAGAGACTGTCAGACAGAAGCAGATCAGGAGCATGTGCCAGAACAATGCTGGGACTCTTTTCTATATGGCCCCTGAGCATTTACGCTGTCTTAATGTAAAGCCTGTGGAGAAGTCAGATGTTTACAGCTTTGGCATAGTGATCTGGGCAATTTTTGCTAACAAGGAACCTTATGAATGTAAGTTGCCTCCAGAAGGCCTCTTGTCACAAAATCAAGTTACAAAAGTTAAGCGTTTAAAGTTAGAAATTGTTAAATTGCCTGTGCTTAAAACCAGCATCTGTCAGGCATTAATGGCATCGCTTCTGACTTCTAAGCATGGATAAGAACATCCAAATCAAAATGCAGGCATGAGCCCAATCTATTCACGTTCACACAGTGTGGGCATAACCTTGTGGTCAGTAGCAGAGAGTAAGGTAAACTGCAGGCAGACCAAAAGGGAGACTTTGGTGTCCACTATTCCCTAAGACTAGTTATGGGTTGGTTTAGTTTTACCAGGAAAGGCCACAAAGCCAATTGCCACTTCTGGGTGGTGCTCGTTTCTCCTCATGCAGTAATGTGCTCATGTAGAGCAACAAGAGCAGGCTGGGAGATTCCAGTCACACATGGTTATTTTTTTTAAACAAGATTTTTGCTGAGTATATGTTCCTCCTGAGGCCACTTTGTTCATACCCAGTGCAGAGCAAGATGAGATACAGCTTGTAGAGAGCTGGAGCTGTCACCCTTACTCTAACCTTTACAGGATACAGAAGTGGGCTCAGGAGAAGCTCATGAGGTTCGATAAGGTGAAGTGCAAGGTCCTGCACTTATGGGGCAATCCTCAACATCAATACAGGCTGGTGGATGATGTGATAGAGAGCAGCCCTGCAGAAAAGCACTTGGGGTACCAGTGGGTGAGAAGCCAGACGTGAGGCAGCAATGAGCCCTTGCAGTCCAGAAGGCAGATTGCATCCTGGGCTGCATCAAAGGAAGCATGGCCAGCAGGTCAAGAGAGATGATCCTGCCACTCCACTCTGCTCTGGTGAGACCTCACCTGGAGTATTGTGTCCAGCTATGGAGTCCACAACACAGGAAGGACATGGACCTGCTGGAGTGGGTCCAAAGGGGGGACCGTGAAGATGCTCAAAGGGCTGGAGCACCTCTCCTACAAAGACAGGATGAGAGAGTTGAGGTCATTCAGCCTGGAGGAGAGAAGGCTCCATGGAGACATTTAAATATCTGAAGGGGACTTAGGCAGGCTGGGGAAGGACTGTTTAGGACTTGTGGAATTAGGACAAGGGGCAATGCTTTTAAATTGAAGTAGGGTAGATTTAAGGTAGACCTAAAGAGGAAGTTCTTCACTACTACTAAAGAGAGTAGTGAAATACTGGAATAGGTTGCACAGAGATATGGTGGAGGCCACATCCCTAAAGATATCCAAGGTCAAACTTGATGTGGCCCTGAGCAGCCTGATCCAGTCAGAGATGTCCCTGCAATCACTGCCAAGGGGTTTGGACAAAATGACCTTTGAAGTTCCTTTCCAACCCAATGCATTCTATGATTCTAAGGTTCTTCTCATACTGGGCATGTCTTACATACAAAAGTAAATCTGTTTATCTTCAAATAACTCTCTGATTTGTGGAAGTGGATTCCAAGTCACTAAAGCGAGAGATTTGTGGCTGGAAATGAGTCACTTTTATTTGAGGTCTTATTTCAGCTCTGCACGAACACACAGGATGCTGCTTCCCTATTTCTTTTATCTACCCAATGACAGTAAAACCCATGAGCATCATTTCATGAGAAAATTTATTTTTCAGATGGTATAAACGAAGCCCAGATTTGCTTTGGTATCATGAATGGAAACAGACCAGACATAAAGGAGATCACTGATAAATGTCCAGGGGAAATTATTGACTTAATGAAGCAATGCTGGGAGCAGGAGCCAGAGAAACGTCCAACCTTTGCAGGTAATATATCATCTTGGGGCTCTCTGTGATGTGTCCCTCAGTAGCTTGTAATGCAGCAAAGCAAGCTTGAGTGTTTTCATCCTAAAATACAGTCTACCAACTCACATGCCCAGTAAAGTGAGCTTCCTGTATCCTGACTGAAAATGGGAACTGGTCCAACATTTACAGATTCAGGGAATACTAATGAGTGGATGGAGCCATGACAGTTTATACCTGCTGATCTTTTGTTTTCAGCACAGCAGCATCTTCCTGATGTAACTCGCTCACATAAAAGCTCACAACAAGGGATGTGGAATATCTTGGGTCTGACTGAAAAAAATGCCCTCTCATAAACAGATTTGAAAGCTGGCCCAGTTTAGCCTTCCACTAGCAGTTCAACAGCCTTCAGTCATCCTTTTTGTGGTCAGATCCCAAAGCTTTGCAGGCACTAAAAGTCTTGACTGAATGCTCTGGATAGAAAACTAAGAGCGTTCAGCAGATAGGTCAAAATTCTTTCTCTCATCTCTTCAGTGAGCAATGCCAAAAAAATGTCAAACCAAACTCCCTCCAGAAAAAAATGACAAAACTCAAAACACCACCACACGCAAAACCACAAAAACAACGTACATGTAACAGGAAATGAAAGCTTGGATTTAGACAGGCTCACCAAGAGCTTCATCTACAACAGCCTCACACTAAACTAGTCAGAGGAAATTTGTATGCCAGGAGGAATCCAGCTACTACTTCCATATTTGACCCACAGAAGCTGCTGCTGGATTAACTTGAAGCTTGAGCTGGGTTTTACCCATGCAAAGTGCTGCTCTTTACTATGCTAGTGATGATTTCAGTAATTCCAGCTCTAGCAGAGATGGGAGAGCCTGGAGATATCTTCCTTCTTAACAGGAGGCAAACTATCTTTTGGCCAGTCAGAAAGGTGCTGACAGCCATTGATCATACAGAGCTTTCACCTCCAAAATCAATACATCAATGAAAATCCCAAGAAATCATCTTGTTTGTGTTACTGTATTAAGGCTAAATGAGTCATGGTAACAGATTCCAGATGCATTTACAATTTCCCTGCCTCTAACTTCATGCAAGTCTTTCTTCAGTCGTTATTAACAGTATAAATCACTGGAAACCACCCTCACTTAGTTCTTTCCTCTTTGCAGAAATCAGTCTTAGATACAAGCCACTCTACTATCAAAATCTAGGACAAAATATTGAACGTGACCTGGAGGAGTTAAAAGTGAGTCATTTTCTAAGCATTTTAAAGTGACAGCTCCCCTCATTCCCTCTCCCCAACCCCAGTTCTGGCCACATTCTGCTGCTTCGAAGGGCTGATCCTGCTTGCCTGACCTGATTTTCTTCTGTGCTAACAACGCTTGGATTTGTGAGTGAGAGGGAAGCAGGAAGAGGCTGCCCAGGGAAGTGGTTGGAATCCCCATGCCCAGAGGGGTTTAAAGGTCATGTAGATATGATGCTGAGGGATGTAGTTTAACACCAGACTTGGGAGAGTTAGATAGTGGTTGCACTTGATGATCATAAAGGTCTTTTCAAGTCTGAATGATTCTAGGCCATTTACCTGGAGACTTCCAAAACTCAATTGCACAAAGCTCTGAGCTACCAACTCCTGTCTCAGCATTCAGGAGCAGGAGGTGGGCCTGAGCTCTGATATTCTGACCCACTTTGATTCTATGAAAACACTTCACAAAAGGCTATTGTATATCCATTAATTCTTACTCACGAAATAGAATGTCATTCCTAGAGATCTGGGATCTTCTCTGCAGGTCCTGCCTCACCAACCTGATCTCCTTCTATGACAAGATAACCCAGCTACTGGATGAGGGAAAGGCTGTTGATGTTGTATTCCTAGACTTTTGGAAAGCCTTTGATACTGTTCCCCACACAATTGCTGTAGACAAATTGGCTGCTCATGGCTTGGCTGAGCACACTGTCTCCTGCATCAAGCACTGGCTGGGCAGGAGGGCCCAGAGAGTGGTGGTCAGTGGAGTTAAATCCAGTTGGTGGCCAGTCACTAGTGGTGTTCCTCAGGGATCTGTGTTGGGAACACTTCTTTTTAACATGTTTAATGATGATCTTGATTCCAGCATAGCGTCAGCAGTAAGTTTGCAGATGGCACCAAGTTAGGCGGCAGTGTTGATTTGAATGAGGGTAGAGAGGCTCTTCAGAGGGATTTGGATAGGCTGGATCAATGGACCAACATTAATGGGATGAGTTTCAGCATGGCCAAATGCCAGGTCCTGTACTTGGGTTACAACAACCCCAAGCAACACTACAGGCACAGTATACAGGAGAACAAAAACTTGGTTGAACAAGGAGCTGGTGATGGAATCTTTTTATCACAGATTCAGTCTATTTATTTCAGTAGTAGTGACAGAAGTACAAATAAACAGTTACTTTAACTAAGAAAACCAACTTCCTTTGTGAAACCACTCATTTACCGTCATCTGTAAAATACTTCCTCTGACCACCAAGTCTCCAGTTGTGGAAATGAAAGTTTCTGGCTTGGAGAACACGTGATGTTTATGAAGCACCAAAAAAACAAGAGAGTGTCTATAGATGCATAGAGTACCAGGTTGGGAGGAACCTCAGGGATCATCCAGTCCAACCTTGCAGGGTAAGAATATAGCTTAAATGAGATGGCCCAGCACTCTGTCAAGCTGGGCCTTTGACTGCCTAATGCAGGTGAATCCACCACCATCCTTGGGAATTCATTCCAATGTTTAATAGTTCATAGAATCAGTCAGGTTAGGAAGGGACAAGGATCATCTAGTTCCAACCCCACTGCATGCCCAGGGACACCCTACCCTAGATCAGGCTGCCCACAGCCTCTGCCAGCCTGGCCTTAAGCACCTCCAGAGATGTGGCCTCAACCACCTCCCTGGGCAACCCATTCCAGGCTCTCACCACTCTCATGCTCAACAACTTCCTCCTCACATCCAGTCTGAATCTCCCCACCTCCAGTTTTGCTCCATTTCCCCTAGTCCTGTCACTACCTGATACCCTAAAAAGTCCCTCCCCAGCTTTTCTGTAGGCCCCCTTCTGATCCTGGAAGGCCACAATAAGGTCACCTGGGAGCCTCCTCTTCTCCAGACTGAACAGCCCCAACTCTTTCAGTCTGTCCTCAATGAACAAAGGTGGACTGGTTGGGGACATAAAGTCTGGGGCTAGCCCTGGCTGTAGTGACCATGACATGGTGGAGTTCAGTATCACACGAGGAAGAACAGGACAATAAGCAGGATTACAGCCTAACTTCCTCCTCTTCAAAGACCTTCTTGAAGGAATCCCATTGGCCAAAATTCTAGAAGGCAGAGGAGCCCAGGATAGCTGGATAATACTCAAATATCACTTCCTCCAAGACAGGTGCATTCCCTTGAGTTAAAAAATCAAGTAGAGCAGGCAGGAGGCCTGTATGGATGAGAGGTATTGAATGTCTTCTTTGCTTCAGTCTTCACTGCTAGGACCAGCCCTCAGGAATCCCAGACTCTGGAGGTAAGGGATAAGGCCTGAAGGAGGGAGAACTCTCCACTGGCCAGTGAAGATTGGGTTAGAGATCATTGGAGTAAGCTGAACATATTTAAATGTATGGCCCCTACTAGGATGCATCCACAAGAGCTGGCTGATGGTGCTCTACCACTCTCCATAGACAGTGTACCCCCAGTGAATTTGCTGGTGATAGCAAACTGGGAGCAGTGGTTGACACACTGCCAGACTGTGCTGCCAGCAATGAGAGACCTGGACAGACTGGAGAGCTGGGCACAGACAAAACCAATGAAGTACAACAAGTGTAGAGTGCTGCACCTGGGCAGGAATAACACCATGCACCAGTACAGGTTAGGGATTGACCTCCTGTAGAGTAGCTCCACAGAGGAGTTATTACCTGATTGGCAGTTAAGTTATCCCTGGATCAGCAATGTGCCCTGGGGGCCAAGAAGGCCAGTGGTATACTCAGATGCATTAAGATGAGCATTAAGCAGCTCAAGAGAAGTTCTCATCTCCCCCCTCTGATCAGCCCTAGTTATACCACATCTGGAATAGTGTGTACAGTTCTGGGATGCTCAGTTCAACAGGGACAGGGAACTACTGGAGAGAGTTCAATGAAGGGCTACAAGGATGATAGAGGGACTGTATCCCTGAGGCTGTTTAATCTAGAGAAGAGAAGGCTGAGAGGGGACCTTATCAGTGTCTACAAATGTCTGAAGGGTGGCTGTCAGGAGGATGGAGCCAGTCTCTTTTCAGTGCTACCCAGTGACAGGACAAGGGGCAATGGACATAAACTCAATCACAGGAAATTCCATCTCAGCATGAGAAAAGTTTACTGGAACGGGCTGCCCAGAGAGGTTGTGGAGTCTCCTGCTCTAGAGACCTTTAAAACCTGCCTGGATGCAATCCTGTGTGAACTGCCCTAAGTGGTCCTGCTTTGCAGGGAGTTTAGACTCAATAATCTCTGGCTGTCCTTTCTAACCCCTAGCATTCTATGATTCTATCATCAAGAGGATCTGGTCCCCCAAGTCACTTCATGGTGAAGCTGTGCTGCTTCCTCTTCTACAGGTACCCCCTTTGGTCAAGGTTTTGATAATTTGTTCTTTCTTGTGTGCAGAAAATGTGGCCTGAGACAAATGAAGTGCTGGATAGGATGCAGTCCCTTCAGATAGATGCTGTTGCAGAGGATGCCAGTAGTGGTCAAATAGGTGAGTTACTAGCCCATCATTATTTTGTGTCTTCTGCCAGGGATGAAGTTGTGTACATGTACAAAGTCATCTTGCCATTAAGGGGTCATTAAGAGATACAGTGGTTCAGCAAGTAAGAGAGAATTCTAAGCACTGAAAAATTACATTTGCTCCCTAAAGCTACACATATGGCATCGAGTTTTCCACAATCTACAGTCTGGACCCATCTCATTTTGCACTTCTCTGCTTTCCTCTCCCATGCTGGCAAGTTTCACATTAGTTTTTGCAGAGCTTCTATTGGTAATTAATTTTCTTACTTGAATTTCACTATGACTTTCCTTTTTTCCTGGTCATCAAGTCAAATCATTGATGCAGCACTGCCATGTCACCACTGAACCATGTTCCTCAGCACCACACTGACACATCTTTTAAATCCCACCAAGGATGAGGCCTCCACTACTCCCCTGGGCAGCTTGGTCTGTAGGCTTAAATTTCACTATGACTTTCCTTTTTTCTTGCTCCAGCCTTTCTTCTCAATGCGCTGAAAACAACTGGGACAAATAAATATAACTGAAAAAGACCTTTCAGGTCATCAAGTCAAATCATTGATGCAGCACTGCCAAGTCACCACTGAACCATGTTCCTCAGCACCACATCGGCACATCCTTTAAATCCTACCAAGGATGAGGCCTCCACTGCTTCCCTGGGCAGCCTCTTCTGGGGCTTGTCAAGCTTTTTGGGGAAGAAATTGTTCCTCATTTCCAATCTAAACCTCATGGTGCAGCATAAGGCCATTTCCTCTTGTCCTCTCATTTGTAACTTAAGAGACTGACTTCAGGTTCCTTTAAGGGAGTTGCAGACAACGAGGTGGTCTCCCCTCAGCCTCCTTTTCTCCAAACTAAACAACCCCAGTTCCCTCAGCCATTCCTCACCAGGCCTGTTCTCCAGACCCTTCACCAGATTCATTGCCCTTCTCTGGGCCACCTCAATGTCTTTCTTGTGGTGAGAGACCTGAAACTGAAGACAGTATTCAAGGTGTGGTCTCACCAATGTCCAATGCAGGGGAACAATCACATCCCTGATCCTGCTGGCCACACTGTTGCTGACACAAGTGAGGATGCTTGCTGTTGACCACCTTGGCCACCTGGGTACACTGCTGGCTCATTTTCAGCTGCTGCTGACCAACACCCATAGGCACTTTTCCACCGTACAGTTTCTAGCCACTCTTCCCCTAGCCTGGAGCATTCACATAGTGTTTGTGACTTAAGTGCAAGACCTGCCACTTGGCCTTGTTGAACATCATCCCACTTCCCTCAGCCCATCAACTCAGCTTGTCCAGGGCCCTCTGCAGAGCTTCCTACTCTCAAGCAGATCAGCATTCCATCCCAACTTAGTGTCATCTGGAAACCAGCTGAGGACTCCCTCAACCCCCTCGTCCAACCACTGACAAAGTTTAAAAATCTAGGTAGACCATGCTGTGAGTTCTGACGTTGCTTGATGAAGTGAGATTTTGACATTGATAGCTTGAATCAGCCTCTGCTTCTTAGATAAAAACCTCTCATACTTCTCCCTGAAGGCATTCTTAAAAGTAAACCACAGCTTATGCTGGATGTGACAGTAGCATTTCCACTTTTAGATATTACTATGATATTAAAAGTGTAACAACAAGTTACCTGCACTTGCATGTGGAACTGTTTCATTTTCCTTCCTTGCAGACCAGCCTAGTTCCCTGCACAGCTCCCCAGGCCCCACAACCAGTCAGGCCAACGATGCCCTGCTGCCTGCCTCCCTTGAGAACCAGCCCGTGGAGAGCTGCGAGACCTCCTTCCTCCCTGCCGATAACCTGGAAGGAAAACTGCAGCGTGAGCTCAACTACCACGTGTCTGGGAGCTGGATGGATAAAGCAGCTCCACCCGCCCTGTACACCCCTGAAATGAAAGAGATGGAAAGGAGGAGAAGGGTTTCCCACGATCCCTTTGCAAAGCCAGCTCCAGCTCCTCAGTGGAGTGAACTGTATCCCCGAGCTGAAAAAGCAGGCGCAAGCACTAACCTGTATTTTCGAATGCTGCCAGACGCAATACCGAAGTGGGGGAATGTGGATCTTCTCTATGGGTCAAACCCCAACACTCTGCTCACGGGGAACACTGACAGCCTCCATGGATTGGCTTCAGCTGGCACCTTCAGCCTAACCAAGCCTCCTGTGCCTGAATCTGCCCCAAGCCAGGCAGCACAGACTGGTGCAAGCTGGTATCCAAAGAATGCAGACGGAGATACAGGTGAGATCGCTCCTCCCCCAGCACCTGTGCTTCTGAAGCCACACTTGTGCTCTAAATATCAAGCAGCCAAGAGAGCTTTGTAGCTTCCCTCACAACAAGTGCTTATTGATAACAGCTGCTCTGTGATGTAGACCATCATAGAATGGTCTGGGTTAGCAGGGTCCTTAAAGACCAGCTGGTTCCAACTCCCCGCCATGGGCAGGAACTCCTCCTACTAGACCAGGTTGCTAAGATAAACTGATTTAATGAAGGTCTCATTGTTTACCTGAACTTAATTCGGGTCACTAAACCACTCAAGCATTGACTTCATTGCTGATTTCAGGTTGTTAAATTCAAGTGGACCATTTATGAAGTATCAGTGTTGTAGAGAAGCATAAGACCCAATGTCTTGACTCTTCAGCCATCAGCCAAGTCGTTGCAGACAGGAGATACCAAAGACAAGAGCTGCTACTAGTCATTGTAGGAAAGCAAAGAACTTGGCAACCCTCAGTATCCTAATTCTTCTGCTAAGATTGCCAAGGAGTTGTGCCAGGGGCTGTTTATGTTGGGCTGAAAGAGCTGGGGCTTTTCAGCCTGAAGAAGAGAAGGCTTTGAGGAGACCTTATAGTAACTTTCCAGTATCTGAAGGAGGCCTACAGGAAGGCTGGGGATGGACTATTCACAAGATCTTGTAATGACAGGACAAGGGATAATAGGTTTAAAGTGGCAGAAGGGAGGTTTAAACTGGATGTGAGGAAGAAGTTCTTTCCAGTGAGGGTGGTGAGACACTGGCACAGGTTGCCCAGGAAGGTTGTGGCTGCTCCTTCCCTGGAGGTGTTCAAGGCCAGGTTGGATGAAGCCTTGAGTGACCTGTTCTAGTGGGAGGTGTGCCTGCCTATGGCAGGGGGTTGGAAGTGGATGAGCTTTGAGGTCCCTTCCAGCCTAAACCATTCTATGATTCTATGAAATCAAGTCACTACCATCTATGATGATGCAGAATATCCACAAAGCAATTAAAAAAAAAAAAAAAAGAAAAGAAAAAGAAAAGGGAAGTGGAAAAATGGAAAGATTAGGACAGGAGACCAGAAGAACATTTTTGACCATTTGAACTATTAAACATTGGAATAAACTCTTCATTTACATAACACTTCAGGCATCTATCTTTCCCCACCCCCACTCTTATTTTAGGTAACAAGGAATCCGTTTCTTTCTCAAGGGGAGCTTTTTCACGTTACTCTGCTGTGCCCAGAGTGAACACAGGTAAGTGCTGTAGCCTTCATCTCTCCTTGTAGCCAACACATTGCATGCTCATCAGTAAAGCAAAAACCTCCAGGGCCTTGAAATAATTTATGTTATTGCTCAGTACCTCTAAGCAGAGCTGAAGTTACCAGCATGTAGAACTAATTCCTGTCTCTAGCAGGGCCTGTACACGTTGCTGGATAGATGTATTTGATGGGTGAAGGATAGCATCTTCTATTCAGTCAGCCACTCCACCCAGTTTGGTGTCATCACCAAACTTGCTGACAGTGCTCTCTGTTCCCTCATCCAGGTCATTGATGAATGTATTGAATAGTACTGGTCCTGGTACTGACCCCTGAGGGGCTCCACTAGATACAGGCCTCCAACTAGACTCTGTCTCATTGACCACAACTCTCTGACTTCTTTCCTTCAACCAGTTCACAATCTGCCTCACTATCCGACCATTCAGACAACATTCCCTCAGTTACCTCCAACCTACACCTCTCCTGGTGCAACCTTAGGCCATTCCCCCTCATCCTATCACTTGCTGATTGGGGGAAGAGAGCAACGCCCACCTCATTCCAGCTCCCTTTTCAGATAGAGAGTAAGAAGGTCACCCCTGAGCCTCCTTTTCTCCAGAAAGTATCTATGAGAAATAAAGCTGAGAGGCAGAAGTAAGGCTTTAAGATTTAAACAGAGAGTGCTTTCTGGTAAAGATTGACCCACTGAAGCTGGTAGTCAACAAAAAGTGAGGCTGCTGCCACACCTTCTAAAAGCACAGGGAACATCTTGTGGGTGCCAGCATGTAAGGCTTGGTTGTGACACTGCCATACAACAGAAGAGGATGGGCTTTCCCTACAGTACAGTCATGTCACACTGCCTAATGAAAATCTGCTCCCAGTTGCCAGTAAATGGCTATTTCTACAACAAATACAAGAAACATTTACTCAAGCAGAACCTTCTTCATCCTTCCCTCCTCCTCCTGCTACTTCTTGACATATTGGCTCATAGGCTGTTGTTCCTAAAGCTGCATTTAATTCCCTTATACAGAAGACTCAATTAAGTACAGCATAAGCAACAGTGCTGGAATTCAGATTGGATCCTACAATCACATGAAGGTTGAAGAGCAGAACCAACACATCAGCACTTCTCCTGTTGCCACGGATGTACCATACATGCATTATGAAGCACTGGGTGTATTTGGTAAAAGAAACATCTTCCTACTTCTGCTCTATTCTCCCCACAGGTTTACCTGAGAGTCATTTGGTTTGGATTGTAGGAAAGCAGCACAGCTTTATCCCTCTGATAGTCAAGGAATAACTTTTTGGGTCCTTTCCTACTACATTTTTCAGTGTGTGAAACAAAGGAGGGCTTGTGCTAATCCTTTTCTGTGATACCATGAGCTTTACTTGTCCTGTAGTTATATAGAATTACACAGTCACAGAATCATTTTGGTTGGAAAAGACCTTTAAAATCGAGTCTGACCATTATCTAATTCTGCCAAGACTGGTGGTAAATCACCTCCATCAGCACCACATCTCTGTCTTCTAAACACCTCCAAGGATGATGATTCAAACCACCTGCCTGCTTCCAGTGCCTGTTCCAGTGTTTGAAAACCCTTTCAGTGAGGAAGTTCCTTCTAACATCCCACCTAAAACCCACCCTATGTAACTCGAGGCCACAACCCCATATGAGATATCAGGCACAAGTATAGATGTATATGCATCAAGAACAAGATGAATAACACCACTGAAGTTGGTATAAGCAAGGTCAGGATTGGTGGTTCTCTCCTGACTGGTAGTTTAAATCACAGGCTACCCTGAGCTGGAAGGAACCCATGAGTCCAGCACATCAAAGGCACCAAGAAACCTAAGAGCATTGTCCAAATGTTTCTTGGATACTTGACAGGCTTTCGCCATCACCACTGCATTTCGGTATCAATGAGAAGATACTGAAATTTAATTTTTTTTTTGTTGGTCAGTGCTGGATTAAACTACTGCTGTATGTTCCTAAGTAAAGAATTAACAGTGTCCTGGGATATAAAACATACAGACTCTAGGAGGCAGCTTTTCTGTGTTGAAGATGTTTAAGTGGCAAACTGTATGGGTGTGAAATAGAAGCCAGCCTGAGCTTGGCTCTCACAGGTTTAGTAAGGTGGCCTGGCACAGGCCTCTGGTTTCCCCTAACATAGCAGCTGCCTCCCACAGGAGTAAGAGAGAAACATCTGGGTTAGAGAATTACAAGTTGTCATGAATCATTATTCATGATTGTGCTTAATTATGCCAACCAATTAGTATGCTTCTGGTCAGGATGGACAGCATCCTACAGAACTCATGTTACCAATCAGATTTAGGCACATTGTCTTAGCCAATAAGCTAAACATGATAAAAGCATCATCTTGTCCTTAATAAAGTTGAACAATACTTCAATTACATTGATTCAGCAGTATTGATTCCATCCTCCTTCATGAAAAAACTGTGACAGCCTTAGATTGAAAAGTAGGTCAGTAACTTACCCGTGGACACGTGTTCTGGCTGGGAGGTTCTCGCATGGCATCGCTGTCTCCATGAAACCCATTTCTGACTCTACCACAGAAATTCCATCTCCAGGTATTAGCAATAAATATCTGGGGGAGGACAATAAATAGTTATGGTGAGATAGGGAAGGGAGCAGAAGGAAGATGAAGCAATGCCCTTTCCTTACCCTCTTTTTCTGCCCGCAGACAATACCAGTGTCCTGACCGAGAAACACCTGAATCTGGTGAGGGAGAACCTGGCCAAGCAGTGGAAGCACTGTGCCCGCAAGCTGGGCTTCTGTGACCCCGAGATCGATGAGATCGACCACGACTACGAGCGAGATGGACTGAAAGAGAAGGTGTACCAAATGCTGCTCAAGTGGGTGATGCGGGAGGGCTCCAAAGGCGCCACGGTCGGGAAGCTTGCCAAAGCCCTCTTTGGCTGCCAGAGACTGGATCTCCTCTCCAGTCTGATGCAGATCCATGAGGAGTAAGATGACTTCTGAGGAGTGAAGTGAGTGCGTTTTCCCCAAGGACCTTCCAGTATCAAGTAATAATTCTGAACAGACTTTCTGGAGCTCTCCTATTTGCACAGATCTTGTGGAATGCTTTTTTTTTTCTGCCAAGTGGTTTTCAATGGGTACCTCCAGTAAAGTAAGAAGATTGTGTCAAGATAGTTGGTCTTGCAGAGGAGCCCAACATCCCAGTATAGTAGGGCTTGGAAGGTACCTCTGAAGATAATCTACTCTGATCCCCTGCTAAAGCAGGGTCACCCAGAAAGGTTGCCCAGGATTAGCAATATGTAGGCAGGTTTGGAATCTCTCCAGAGGAGACTCCAAAACCTCCTGGGGTCTGGCACCATCACAGCACAGAAGTCAGATGGAACCTCCTGGTTTCAGTTTGCACCTCTTGCCCCTTATCCTGTCACTGGGCATCACTGAAAATAGTCTGGCTGCATCCTCTTGTTCGCCACCCTTTAGCTATTGATCAGTATTGAGAATATTCCTTCTCAGCCTGCTCTTCAAGCTAAACAGCCCCAGGTCTCTCAGCTTTTCCTCATCAGAGAGGTTCTCCAGTTGCCTCAGCAACTCTGCAGCCTCCACCAGTCTCTGGTACATCCCAGTCTCTCTTGAACTGGGGATCCCAGAATTGGACACAGTACTCCAGATGTCCCACTCTAGGGCAGAGTAGAGGGGAAGGAGATCCTCCCTCAACCTGCTCTCCACATTCTTCTGAGTGCACTCCAGGAAACCATTATCCTTGGCTATGAGGGCACATTGTTGACACAAATTATGAAAGACAAAAGAAAATAAGCATCTTCCTTCTGAATAAAATGATTGTACAAAGACAGTAACAACGAAATACCAGATAGTATTGACTCAAGGAGAAGGTATTGGTTTCTATCTTGACTCATGTTGGTCCCTTCTTCAGTTCTGAACTGAAATGTGTCATCTCAGCACAGCTAATAGAGCAAGAACCACGTATGAAAGACTGATTCACTGCTTGAGAAGCCTGGACAGACAGCAGAATCAGCTCTTTAAGTTTTGCCATTGGTACAAATACTTCCATGGGCTGGGCATGGTCCCAGATTGCTCCAGGTTAATATTATTTTTTAAACCTTTTTACAATGTTTACTAAATACAGCTGTCTGGAATTATGCAGAACAGTGGTGTGAATAAAAGCAAAAAATATTTTTTGGCTTAAAAAGTAATACTCTTCTTTCCTTATTATCCCTCTAATAAGAAGTGCTTAGAAGAAAGATGGGGGCAAACTTTGTAGCAGGGCCTTTTATGACAGGACAAGGGGTGATGGTTTGAAACTAAAAGAAGGAAATTCAGACTAGATATAAGAAAGTTTTTTTTTTTTTTTTTTTAAACACTGGAGGTAATGAAACCCTGACCCAGGTTGCCCAGAGAGGTGGTAGATGCCCCATTGGCATGGCTCTGACTCAGCTGGCAGCAGATTGCTCTCTTAGAACTCCCCCACACATCGCCAGGCAGGGATGGGAAAGAAAATTGGGAGCAAAAGGAAAACACAAAGCCCTGTGGGTTGAGATAAGGGGAGTGTAATGGAATAACACAGAAAAGGGTGGGTTGAGATAAAGGGAGTTTAATGGAATAACACAGATGAGGTACTGGATTTTGCAGAGGGCACAGAATGCAATCAAAGCAGAGCCAGAGAAAAAGAAGGACAAAGGGCAACACGGAGGACAAACATCAGAAACAGGAATCATCCCAGGTCACAGTCTGAAGTCCAGGTGCCATCCTCTTTTGGCCCAGCCAGGCCTTCCCTTGTATCATGGGCACAACATCAGCATGGTATCAGATACCCGTTGGCTGGTTCAGCTGCCTGGCCTGGCTGTGTTACAGCTGAACCCTGGGCACCCATCTCTGAAACTATTCCAGCTCAGGCTGGCTGGGGACTCCCTGAGCTACCTGCTCTGGCTGAAGTGTTGAAGATGTCCCTGCTGACTACAGACGGGTTGGACTAGATGACCTTTACAGGTCATTTCCAACTCAAACCAGTCTGATTCCATCACAGGTTGCATTACACTCGGTAGGAAGGCTTTGCAGAGGGATCTGGACAGGCTGGATAGATGGAGTGAAGCCCAGGGGAAATAGTTCAGCAAGGCCAACTGCTGGGTGCTGCACCTGGGTTACAGCAACTCCATTTTGGTTTGGGTTTTATGTGGGTTTGGGGTTTTTTTTTTTTAGTTAATTATTTGTGGTTAATGTTTCTTCTGGTGGTTATTTTGCATAGATGTTGACATTTATTGGTTTGGGGTTTGGGTTTTTCTTCTTTTTGGTTGGTTGGTTTCTCTTCTTCCATGGGGTTTTCTTATTGCATGTCTCTTTTCTTGGTTCATTTCTTTGTTGTTACTTTTACAAATGCTCTCAGCGAGTTTTTTTCACTATTTCTTTCGTTTGTTTGTTTTCATCAGGTTTTTTTTTTTTTAGGAGAATGGTTGCTTCCTTTACCTTTTATTGTTAAGTTTTAGTTGGTTTGGGTTTTTTTTATTGTGAGGAGAGTTGTTAATTTTGTTTGTTTGTTAATGCTAATTTTTTGTTAACTTGGGGAGTAGGCAGTGTTAATTTTTGAAGCTTTGGCTTTTTGCTATTTTACCGGGGGATTTTTTGGTTACTTTTGTTGTTGTTGTTGTTACATCTTGTTGCTTTTTGCTACTTTCTTTGCTACCTTTCTGTAACTACTTGGGGTTTCTTTTCTGATACTCTGTGAATTTTTTTTGTTACCTTTCTCTTAACCATGTTATATTTTCGTTACATTTATGTTGCATTTATATTATTTTGTTCCATTTTTGTTCCATTTCTATGACATTATTTTTGTTACTTTTTTTTTTCCCACGTGATGTCTTTGGTTTAATTAATGTTATTTATTTGTTACCTTTTTTGTTGCCAGATTTTAACTGGAGTATTTGCTTAATTATTTTTAAAATTATTTTTTCTTTGGTTTTTTTTTAATTTTATTTTATTTTGGGGAGTTATTTTGGGGAGGTCATTAATTCTGGAGATTTTTTTTTGTTTCAATTTTTTTCACTGTTAATGTTTCGGGGTTAAATTTGGAAGGGGAATTTTATAGGGGTAATTTAGGGAGAGTAGGAAGTTTTTGATTGGCTTTTTTGGGTTTTGGGTTTTTTATTTGGAAAGGAGAGTTGGTTAATATTTGTTGTTGCTACTTTTTTATCACCTTTTTTTCCCCCCCTGGTTTTGGTTAATTTTTACTTCTGCCGACTGTCCCATTACAAATTTTGAGGAATTTTGACTACTTCAAAACCTAAATGCTACCAATTAATGACACTGATCAAAAACCTCAGAGAGGTGACTGTTGCAGGTGCTATATGAACTTCAAACTAAGGTGAGGACACAGAGCTCCTCAGAGGCCAGTTTCCAAGGACAGTCAACACTTGAGAACTCAGCCACCCTCCTCTGATGAATTTTCCTTCTCTTTACTACCACAAATGAAAGCTGCCTTTCAGCCTTGGGGGAACAGAGCAAGAATCTCCCAAGTCTGGCACCTGCCTGGCCTTGTACATAGTGAGGAAGAGCTGCAGAGAAACAAAGTGGGAAGGATCATCCAGGACAAGCAGGACCACTTCAGAGCTAACCAGCACCAGGGAGGGATGTCTCCCCTAGACTCCAGTGCCTTCTAGGCATTTTTCCCACCTTCCTTATCCCAGTCTCAACAGAGTAGAGATCATGCTCCTCACAGAATTTCCAGTTTCCCTCTTAGCATAGCAAGGAGCATCAGGAACCAGCTGAATGTTCCTCATTTGTTCCTCACCACAAAATGGAAGTTCTCACACCCTACCCTGGGCAAAAGGACCCACTCCTTCTGCACTTTAAGTAGGTCACTTCCTTTCTCTGGAGTAGTTTCCTCTTTTCTTGGGTACCCACACAACTTCTGCTAGAACTAAGATGTGGTCAGATAATGAGCATTAAAGCTTACAGAGCTCAGTGAGATGCTTGATCAGAGCTGTTTGAGAGAAAAATCCAGGCTAATCACCTTAACCAACCACTAATACTGCTCAGCTTTTGAATGATGGACTGCACCTCCTGGACATCCCACATGTATCTCACGTCAAGAGAATTAAATGCAGCACCAGAAGGGATGTTTGAGTCACTGAGTTCACTAAGAGATTCATACAATCTCTCCCATATACATACCAAGAACGATTTTCTGAGTGCCTTTCTAAGGGATAAGCTCTTCCTGCCTTTGTACCAGAGCATTCAAGCAGGTTCAGATCTCTTTATCTGAAATTCCCTGAATCTGAACAAAAAAAAAAATTATACTAACTGCTTGTGTTTACAGGATATTAAAAAATAGTGTGGTGGTTCAGCAGTTATCTGCCCCCCCCACACACTTTGAAATAATCCATGCTAGGGCTCAGTCAGCTGAAAGTTAAGGAATGAGGCTTTATCTTTAGGGCTTTGTACAATATACAAGCAGATATTTACAATGTATAACAGATATTTGCAGATATATACAGTAAAAAGGTAACAGAGAAACACCACAGCCTTCCCAGAGATCAAAATCCCTAAGAGGGGCAACCAACCACCCCTACCACCTTTCCCCAACCTTTTCTCACCATCAGTTTTATGCAGCAGGTAGGCAAAGGTAGGTGAGCCAGGGAGATTAGCAGCAGGAAAGAAGTTAGTGAAAATATTCAGATTCAGCTACAAAAGGCAGGGAGAAAGAGCCATGCAAAAGAGCAGCCACAGCCCGAAGCGGTCTGAAGCAGTCTGACTTACCTATATTTGGGTTACAACTCTTAAACATTTTTTTTTCTTTCTCAGTAAAGCTATGAGGGAAGTAGCATCATCTGTGCTTTCCTTTCTCAGCCTATTGTCTAATTTCTCATTCAAATCCTCCAACTAGTTCGAACTAGCACAAGGTCACAGTCAGCTTTGAAATTATGAGACCACCTCAGATTGACCTGTCCGCACTTGGGCATGTTGGATTTATCTTGCAGTTATTCATGAACATACACACACTACCTGGGCTGACAGACATCTGCCCTTTGCTACCATAAGACAAAACCAGGCAAACATAAAGGAAACAATCCTCAAATGTGTGACTGTGACTTTGTTTCTTCCTCAGACGGAAATGTTCTCTGAGCCCAGGTATCTGGGATCCCTTTCCACCAGCTCTTTTGCTTGTGACAAAACATCCTTTACTTTGTGGTCTAAGTCTGGCTGTTGTCAGCTTTGTTAATATTCCAGCTACAGAGGCCTCCTCTGCTACACCAACATGCTGCTACCCTCCAAACCCCACAGCTTCAAAAAGCATTCCATGCCCACTCAGTCTTTCATGTTTGGAAGGTCAACACCAAACCACAGAAACAGCAGCATTTTCACATCTTGGAACTGAATGTGGAAGTTCAACACCACTCCCACTCTGTCTGGGGAGCTCGAGCAACAAAGAGCAAACAGATTCCTTGGAGGCTTCATGTAACTAAGTAGAAGTTCAACACCTGTGGCTTCAGGGAATCCAGGTCTTCCTACTAGGTAAAGCAAACCACATCTCGATTTGACTTCATTTTAAGCAATCACACAATTCTCACATTCTACAAGCAAACCGTTTTAGTCCTCAACAACAGGCACATTGAAAGATGTTGTGCAGTTCTGTCCCTCACACAAAGTTTGGAAAAAAACTTGTGGGCTGGTAAATGGCTTTTGAATCACCCTTTCCACTGCTCTTCAGTTCCACAAGGAACACATTCACAGGGCACTGATAGTGCAGCCTGGCTGCAGGGACTTTGAAAGTTCATCTCAGGTGACTGACCAGCTTTGAAGTCCTCCAGGGCTTTGGGTGGATAGCAGAGGAAAAATTCAGTTGGCAGCAGCAGTCAGAAGCTGCCATGAAATGCAGCTTTCTACCATAACACTTTATGAGAGTGGACAGGAGAACTAGAAGTAGTAGCCCAGTTATTCTCAGCTGTTCTACAGCATCTGTAAGGGTAAGGGTGTGTCTGGCTTAATCAAAACATTTTTGTACTTGGAACAGAAGAAGCAGTACCTTGAGTACTGGATTCAGCCTCACTACAAGGACACTGAGGTGCTGGAGCAGGTCCAGAGAAAGCTAACAAAGCTGGTGAAGGGTCTGGAGAACAGGTCTTGTGAGGAGTGGATGAGGGAGAAAAAGAGGCTGAGGGGAAAGCTCACTCTTCACAACCCCTGAAAGGAGGTTGGACCTAGGTGTCTTCTCCCTAGTAAGAACTAATAGAATGAGAGCAAAAGCCCTCAAGATGCACCAGGGGATATTAGAAGAAAAAAAAATATCCTTGAAAGGGTTTTCAAACATTAGAACAAGCTCCCCAGGGAGATGGTTGACTCCCCCTCCTTGGAAGTGTTGAAAAGAGGCAGAAATGTGGTGCCGTGGAACATGGCTTAGTCCCAGACATAGTAGAGTTAAATAAGAGTTGGACTTGATGGCTCTGCTTGGTGATGCCTGATGACAGGACAAGGGGCAACGGATGGAAGCTGAGGCATAGGAATTTTCATGTAAACATGAGGAGGAATTTTTTCCCTGTAAGGGTGACAGAACACTGGAACAGGCTGCCCAGGTTGGGGGTTGTGGAATCTCCCTCTCTGGAGATATTCAAGCCCTGTCTGGACATGTTTCTGTGTGATCTGGTATAGGAGATCCTGCTCTGGCAGAGAGGTTGGACTGGATGATCTTTTGAGGTCTCTTTTAGCTCCTGACATTCTATGATTCTATAATCTTAAAGGTCTTTCACAACTGAAAAAATTCTATGATATTGGCTTTTAAAAGCCAATAATTTCCAAGGAGAACTTTTCTGAAGCAAGAGTTGAGCTGAAATACTTAGTTCTCCCTGATGCCCATGTCCAAACCTGGGTGTCCTGCTGGTACTGTACAATTTGGCTATTGAAGGAAACTCTCAAAGACTCCAGTTTTACATTTTAGACAGTGGACATTCTCTATTACCAGGTTGCACAAGCTTGCATGCAGGGCGACTCAGGTCTCAGATTTTGCATACAAGGTGGCAGCTTTTTGTTTCTTAAACACATGCATGTACATTAGATTTCCCAGAATTAATCACCCTATTTGCATACCTATTACACATGCATGGTGGTCACTGGGGGTCATTGAGGAGGTTGTGGAGATCCCTTCTCAAATTTCCACTTGTCTTCTGGATGCTTCTTCCTTGTTTGGTAATTCCTGCTGTCACCGAGGGGTGAGCACCCCATGGAGAGGAGTGCCTTTGTCACTCAAGTTCACTTCCTGTGCTATCTTACCTATGAAGGCCCCACAGTCCTCAGAATTCTTCTTTGTGTCATCTTCATTTTGACCTTGTGCAACCACTCCTGCTACACACAGTACTACCTTAGAACAATCACTTACACAAGTACCTGAAGACACAAGACCTTCTGGTATCGCTGGTGAGGTCGAACAGTCTGAAGCTGTGACTTTGCACTCCCTTTTGTCCCCAGATCACCTGTGAGGTGGATCCAGCCTTGGAAGTGTCCTGCTTCCACAGCTGCGCCTGGGGGTATTGCCCTGTGCTCCTCCAAAGCAGCTCTTTGTCACCTCTCATGGTGGAACCGTAGGGGCTTGTAGATGTCACTAAGCAAGAGTGAAGCAGCTTGTCCTGATGTTGGATTGCTCGAACTTAGCCATAGTAAAGACCTTAACCTTAAATGGTTTGATCTGCTCAGGGGATAAGCTGAACCAGTATGCTCACACAGCTGAGTTAATCTGTGCACTGGGATTTGTTACGACTGCCGGCCAAGACTTGCTGGCCCCATGCAAACAAATGGCAATGGAAGGGTCTCCAAAACGCCACCGCCCAGAAGCAAGGCAGAGCTCCCACAGAATTCCAGCACCGGGGGACGTTGGAAGGGACTTCTGACCGTGATCTCAGCCCAGCCCCTGGCTAAAGCAGGGTCACCCACGGCAGGTTGCCCAACGTTCGGGGGAGGTCTGGAATCTCTCTGGAAGAGGCTCCACACCTCTCAGAGCAGCCTGCTCCAGGGCTCCAGCATCCTCACAGCAAAGTTTTTCCTCTTGTTCACCTGGAACCTCCTGGGTTCCACTTTGTGCCTGCTGCCCCTTTTGCCCCTCGGCCTTCAGCTATCGGTCAGCATCGAGAATATCTCCTCCCATGGCTAAACAGCCCCAGGTCTCTCAGCCTCTCCTCCTCAGAGAGATGTTCCAGTTCACTTAGTGTCCTCGTAGCCTCTGCTGGACTCTCTCCAGCAGTTCCTAGTCTCTCTTGAAGTGAGCAGCACGGAACTGGACAAAGCACTTCAGATGTGGCCTCACCGGGGCAGAGCAGAGGGGGAGGAGAAGCTCTCTCGCCCTGCCGGCCACGTTTTCGTTAGTGCACCCCAGAAGAGCGTCGGCCTCCTTGGCCACGAGTGCACCTTGCTGGCAGTGGGGAGCCTGTTGTCTGCCAGCACTGCCAGCTCCTTCCCGCCCGGGTGTTGCCGGCGCCGCCGCGACACAGACCGAGCGTGGACACAGACCGAGCGTGGCCTAAACCACTGGAGAGGAGGGGGCGGGACAAAAGCGGAAGCGTCTCCCTCAATCAAAGGCCGTTCTGTCTCGAGTGACACCGGCGGTAGCCAATCAGCGGACAGGCCGCCGGCGGCAGAGCAGCGCGGCCGCCCCGGCGGGCAAGGGCGAGCGGCGGAGCTACTGCGTCTTGGCTCTGCCCTCCCACGCCGGGCAGCCTTGGGAGTGCAGAATGGTTCGCCCGGGCCTGTGCCGGGCCCTCCGGGCGCTGCAGCTGCCGCAGCCGCCGCTCAAACCCCGGGGACCGGCCGCCTGCTACGGGTAAAGCTCACAATCGCTTCCTTACGCCCCTGTGCCCTGCTCCCTCGTCCCTTCCCTCAGCCCGCAGCTTTCGGAAGGTGACATCTGACAGGCCCAAGTGGGTGTCGTTATCCGGGACGGGAACGGGACAGCGGTGAACAAGGCGATCTGGCAGTTGTGAGGCTGGCAAGGTGGGGATGCTGATGCTGCGGTTAGCTGAGGAGGTTGTCTGGCTTGGGAAGGAGAAGTCTTTGCCTTAGCTGCTTTCTCTTTGCTTCAAGCAGCTATGTAAGCTCCACAGCCCCTTCTTGTCCCTGTCTGTCACTTTTCCTTCTCCCAGTCCATTCCCCGCCTCTAAGGTCCCTTCTGTCAGTGTCTCTCACCCTCTCTTCTGCCGCTTTCCCCCCGCAAGGCTGTTGACCGTCCTCTGACACCTGCACTGGTGTTTCTTGGGGGTTGCAAAGAAAAGACATATATATATATATATGTATATATATATGTGTGTGTGTATATATATGGTATATAATACTGCTTATTCTGAAAATGCTATTGAGAAAACCAGACACGATAGCATTTTACACACAGAGAGACCTGGGGGTTGCAAAGAAAAGACATATATATGGAGATATATATATATATATATACACACATATATGGTATATAATACTGCTTATTCTGAAAATGCTATTAAGAAAACCAGACACGATACCATTTTACACACAGAGAGAGCTAAAGACTAGGGCTGTGTTGTATGTGGCACTGCTGGAACAGAAAGGTGGTTCCTAGTTTAAGCTGTGCTCCTACAGAACACGAGCTGCAGTGTGGCCTCCAGCAGGGCACAGTACCAGATCCACCTGCCCTGCTCTGTGCATCATAACATAGGCAGTTTGCTTCCAGTGCTTCTCAGAGAGCTGTGAAACCTTAGCATTGCTGATTCAGTTACAAAATCATAGAATGGTTTGGCTTGGAAGGGACCTCAAATTTATCATCCAGTCCCATAGGCAGGGACACCCCCCACTAGAACAGGTCAAGGCCTCATCCAACCTGGCCCTGAACCCCTCCAGGGAGGGAGCAGCCACAACCTCCCTGGGCAACCTGTGCCAGTGTCTCACCATCCTCACTGGAAATAACTTCCTGCTAACTTCCCATTTAAATCTCCCCTCTGCCAGTTTAAACCCATTCCCCCTCGTCCTGTCATTACAAGACCTTGTGAATAGTCCCTCCCCAGCCCTCCTGCAGGACCCTTTCAGATACTGGAAGGCTACCATAAGGTCTCCTCAAAGCCTTCTCCAGGCTGAAGAGCCCCAACTCTGTCAGCTTGTCCTCATAGCAGAGCTGTTCCAGCCCTCTGATCATCTTTATGGCCCTCCTCTGGACTGGCTCCAACAGTTCCATGTCCTTCTTGTGCTGGGGGCTCCAGAACTGCACACAGTACTCCAGGTGGGGTCTGAGGAGAGCAGAGCAAAGGGGCAGAATCCGCTCCCTTGCCCTACTGCCCACACTGCTTTTGATGCAGCCCAGCACACAGTTGCTGTCTGGGCTGCACTCACACTGCTGGCTCATGTTGATCTTTTCATCAACCCAGACCCCCAGGTCCTTTTCCTCAGGGCTGCTCTCAGCCATTTGCCACCCAGCCTGGATCTCTGCTTGGGATTGTGCCAACCCAGGTGTAGGACCTTACCCTTGACCTTATTAAACTTCATGGTTGGGTTTGTTTTAATATCATTTGTGATCATGCCAACCAACACACTCTTTGCAATCCTGACAGAAGCAAGGTCATCACACTGAGGATACTACTGAAGTTATTTCAGAAGTCTGGAAGGAAGATCAAATCCATCTTAGGTCTAGCCAGGTTTTCATCACATTGTAATACCCAACTCATAGTCAGGAAAGAACTGAAAATACTGAAGCTCCCAAGTTCACTGGAATTTACACTGAGACACAGTCCAAAACACAGAAAACATCTCACAAACTCAGCACAATTCTCAAGCCCTTGCTGTTAATAATTAATCTCTGAAAATGCAGAACTCTGTAAAAAAAAAACCAAATGAACCAAAAAAAACCCCAAAACCAACAAATTAAAAAAAAAAATCCCCAACATCTGAATCAGAGAATACATTCTCTGTCTGTTAAAACTAGGTGTTTGTAACCTTTGGTAAAAAAAAAAAGGTAACAAGATGGTGTTTATTTCTGGTTTGTTAGAAGCTGGAAGTGGTTTGGGCAGACATTAACCAGAAGGGGAAAAAAAATTACTACATGAGCTGAGAATAACTTTGTGTACTTCATATTAATATTACTTAAATAGTATTAGTTGTTATTACTGCATTATTATATCTGTTTCCATTTCATCCCACTGGTCTTCTTTCCTTTTCCCCATTCCCTTTCTCAAAGGTGGGAGTCATTGGGTGGTAGAACAACTCTACCTAACTAAACACAGATAGTCACATACTCCTATAAAACGTAGTAAGAACAAGGTGCTCCTTTGCTGTGGTGAGAACTGAGAACTAGGGTCTAGAGCACAAATGCTGTGAGAAGTGGCTGAGGGAACTGGGGTTGTTTAGCCTGGAGAAAAGGAGGCTCAGGGGAGACCTTCTCTCTCTACATTCACCTGAAAGGAGATTGGAATCTGGTCCCATCCTCCTGCTCCCCACACTTTGGCTACTGATGAGCATTCAGAAGATCCCTTCTCAGTCTTCTTCAGGCTAAACAGCCCCAAGTTACTCAGCCTTTCCACATGACAAGGTGAACACCAGAATTCCAGGAGTTCTGCTCTGGCAGAATGAGGTTTCTTGTCTAATAGATTTATTTCAAAGCATTTCTGTGGCCTTATAAAGCTGCTTTTATGTTCTCCTAGTTGCACAGTCAAGACTTTCTGCCCCCTTCCCCTTTAAGTCATCTAAATGCAGTTGTGAAACCTAAGTACAAATGCTCACAAATGGTCACAACTGAATATTTCTCCACTCCTGACAGATGTCTTGTTTGGTCTTCTGTACACTCACAAAAGGCAGGTGACCCTTTAAAATCTCACTGTATTGTCATTAACATCTAGAGAAAGTGATCATTCCATATTCCTTGAGTGACCACACAGAAATGAGAATTAACTCTGTTTCCCTTTCTCTTTCCCCCCTCTCCCAGTACTTCAGTAACATCTGCCAAAATCCAAGTGAACGGAGTCCACCTACACTATCAGCAGACAGGAGAAGGAAGCCACGCGGTTCTTCTGCTCCCTGGCATGCTAGGTCTGGAGATTTTGTCTTGTCTTTGTAGAGCAACCACTTCTTTCCACCAGCCTGTTTCAAGCCTGAGTGCCCAAAACTATTTTGCACTGTGTTCAATACTTGCTAAGGGAACTTTGGCATTAAAATACTGCTGCACAGAGAGGAAAACACGGAACTATTGCAACTAGTTCACAGCACCTGAAGGTTTCATTTACCTCAACAAGCACCTTTTGTGCTTGTTCTGTCTAACAGTCACCCACATTTTGGGACTTAGTTGTGCAAAGACGATGCGAAGCACTTGTGGCAATCAGCTAAAGGAGGTGCAAAATTACAGAGCAGGAAAAAGATCAGGTCCACTCTATCTGGCACATGGACTGAATTAGACATTCCTCTTAGAAAACTAGGTGTGTTCCTAGTGAATTAACAGACATAATATGCAGCACTTGGTGGGGGCAGGAAAGGACTTCTGTGGGTCACCTCAGGTAGTGACAGGACTAGACTAGAGGGAATGGAGCAAAGCTGGAGGTGGGGCGATTCAGATTGGATGTGAGGAGGAAGTTCTTCACCATGAGAGTGGTGAGAGCCTGGAATGGCCCTTCCAACCCTGACTGATTCTATGACCTACAACTAGCCTGCTAAGTTTTCACTATTATTGTGCACAACCTACAGTGTTAAGAGACTAACAAGTGTGTCATAGCAATTAGCTAAGTGTTTTTAAGCTCAAGAAAATTAGTCTCTAGATTATTCGTAAACTAGACTAAAGTAAAAGTGATGTTTCTCCTAAGGAGAAAAGCCCTGAGAAAACACAGCATTCAGATATGCTTTCAGCCTTCTGGGGGTGTTGGTTAACAGCTGGCTGATGATGAGCCACTGTGTGCCCAGTTGGTCAAGAAGACCAAAAGCATCCTAGCCTGTGTTGGCAACAGGCAAGCAGGACTAGGACAGTGATGGTCCCCCTGTATGGGACACTGGTGAGGCCACACTTCAAATACTGCCTTCAGTTTTGGATCACTCACTCCAAGAAGGATGCTAAGATGCTGGAACATGTCCAGAGAAGAGCAAGGAAGTTGCTGAAGGGTCTATAGATCAGGTCTTGTGAGGAACAACTGAGGGAGCTGGGGTTCAACCTGAAGAAAAGGAGATTCAGAGGAGACCTCTCTCTCTACAGCTTCCTCAAAGGAGGTTGGAGCCAGGTGGGGGTCAGTAACAAGTGATAGGACAAGAGTAAATGACCTCATGTTCCACCAGAAGAGGTTTAGTTTGGACAGGAGGAACAATGTCTCCCCCAAAGGGCCGTCAAGCCCTGGAAAAGGCTTCCCAGGGCAGTGGTGCATTCCTCATCCCTGAAGGGCTTTAAGAGCTGTGCAGGTGTGGTGCTGTGGGACATGGAAGTTGGCAGTGTCGAGTGAATGTTGGACCTGATGATTCTGTGATCCTGTAGCAGGTGGTACATTTATCACATGACCCCCATGCAAATAAAAAGTAAGTACCTTGCAGTCTTACCTTCATGTGAGTGTTTGTAGAGATGTAGTGCCTGAGACTGGAGTGCCCCTTCTCCTAATCCTTTGGAGGTTTAAGCCATCACTAAAAGCAGCTGTTCTGCATCAGAAAGAGGTCTGGTTGTGGCTAATTTTGGTAACATGCTTAATAGAGAAATCACAAGTTAAGTTTTCTGCTTTAGTGTCACCACTCTCCCCTCAGCAGTGAAGAATTTAAAGCTCAGCTCCAGGCCTCAGCAAGCCCCCTCCAACCCATAGTCTGATTCTGTGACACACTACATATGTTTTATGGTGTAACCAAAACCTGGTGGTGTTTCAGGGAGCGGCCAAACTGATTTTGGACCACAGCTGAAGTCTATGAATAAGCAACTTTTCACTGTAGTTGCTTGGGATCCTCGGGGCTATGGACAGTCCATTCCTCCATCTCGAGACTTTCCTCCAGATTTCTTTGAACGGGATGCCAAAGATGCTGTGGATCTTATGCAGGTAAATCTATTCTATACCTCTCCTATTAAGACAGGCTAAGACAGTTGGGGTTGTTTAGCCTAGAGAAGGATACAGGGAGAAATGTTGCACCTTTCAATACTTAAAGAAGCCTGTAAGATGAGGAGAGCGGGGCCTGTTGTGATTCAACAAGGAGCGATGGGTTTAAATTGAAGGAGGAAGGTTCAGACTAGAGAGAAGGGAGAAATATTTTACAGTGAGGGTGGCAAGATGCTGGCACAGGTTGTCCAGAGAGTCAGTAGATGCCCCATCCCTGGAACCAGTCCAGATGAAGCTTTATGGGGCTCTGAGCAATTGAAGGCATCCCTGCTGACTGCCTGGAGGTTTGGCTAGATGACCTTTAAAGGTCCCTTCCAACCCAAGCCAGTCTGTGATTCTATACATTTGGTTTCATTATATTAAGACATACCACCTCCTTGTTCACACTAAGAATGTTGGCAGAGCATTAAAATAAATTCTAAAAAAAGGAAAAGGAAAAGAGGCAAGATTCTGACAGCCAATCCAACCCTATTTCTGTAATAAGCAGCAATCCTGCAGAAACTCCTTTGAAACTGCAAATGCAGCCTTCCTCGCATACTCTGCATAGTAAAACAGAGTAAATCTGACAGTACAATCAGGATTAAGGCCTAGTTTTGCCCTCTAACCATAAAAGCAATCTCTCTGCACTGCATAGCACCAATCTCTTCTGCCCTGCTAACAAAGAAAATAAAGATGCTGCCGTGGATAGGTGACAGAATTTTCCATCAACATGTCTGTAGCCCTCATCCCTGCCTCTGTTCAAATAGTAATAAATGCAAAATAGAAAACAGAGCTGTCCCCAGAGAGCATGTAACCATGTGGCTTCCAGGCCAGCAGCCTGCCAGCCTCAGAAGCTGCCAAAAATAACAAGATGTAGTATTTTGTGAAAGAGCTTGTAGCAAGGTGGGGCTTGTTCTCTTCTCCCAGGTGCCAAGCAGCAGGATGAGAAGAACTGACCTCAAGTTGCACCAGAGGAGGCTGAGGTTGGACATTAGGAACAGTTTCTCCCTTGAATGAGTGGCTGAGCCCTCAGACAGGCTGCCTAGGGCAGTGGTGGAGTCCCCATCCCTGGAGAGAATTAAAAGCCATGTAGCTGTGGTGTTGCGGCATGTGGTTTAGTGGTGACCTGGCAGTGCTGAGTTAACAGCTGGGGCCTGATAATCTTGGAGGCCTTTTCCAACCTTAGTGACTCTGTGACTGATAGAAGCATACAACAACAAATCATTCAAACCTTCCCAAGCACGGGTAACTTGCTTCTATTTTAGCATAACCTAGAGGACTCAGCCCAAATAGAATTTGCAGCTGTCATTCCTGCCAAGGGCTTTATAACAATGCGCCATTAACGTACACCCTGTGGCCTACACTGAGCCAAATAACCCCTCCCTATAGGTGACTGCAGAGGCTCCTTCAGATGATGGTGTCTCTGCAGGAGCTGGGAGTGTTGCAAGGTCTCTGTGAAGTAACTCAAGCTGGAATGGAGCACCTCAGTGCAGGTGACACTGCTCTGTATCACTGTATGTGTTCTGTGAAGGAGTTTGCTTGATGTGAAAGGAATATCATGCAAGTAAGGTCATTCCATCTCAGTGACTAATGCTGCAAACACCAATAGGCTGGAATCATAGAATCATAGAATCAGTCAGGGTTGGAAGGGACCACAAGAATCATCTAGTTCTAACCCTCCTGCCATGGCCAGGGACACCCTACCCTAGATCAGGCTGCCCATAGCCTCATCCAGCCTGGCCTTAAACAGATGTAGCCCCAAGCACCCCCCTGGGCAACCCATTCCAGGGTCTCACCACTTTCATGGTGAAGAACTTCCTCCTCACATCCAATCTCAATCTCCCCACCTCCAGCTTTGCTCCATTCCCCCTAGTCCTGTCACTACCTGATAGCCTAAAAAGTCCTCCCCCAGCACTTTTGTAGGCCCCCTTCACATACTGGAAGGCCAGTAATGTAATCAGTGTGGATATTTAAGAGGTTCTTGCTCTTCAGAGCTACTACCCTGACAAAAGGCCTTCTCCAAGTTTTTGTAGGTCAGCTGCAGCCCTTATTTGAGATAGGGTCCCTGTGCTCCAGTTAAAGCACACCGTAAAGTGCTGTTGTGTTGCAGCTCACTGGTGTAAGCTACTTCCATCAGGATATATGTGACCATCTGATTTCATTTCACACAGGCCTAGATGGAGGAGAGAAATGGGTGGATCTCCAAAGACATTTGGTTCACTCACAGGGTAAAGGCAGCACAAAATCCACCCCCAGGAGTGAGCTGTGCAACCTGCCCTCAGGATACTGGCAGTGTTAGGCAGATGCCTGTACCGTAGGTAATTCAGGATGAAAGGAACCAAACCTGCATGTCATATCCAACACATCTCTTACATTGCATTGGCTTTTGGAATGCTCCAAAAGCTAAATTAAATTCCTCCTACTGGAAAGGCATCCTGAGACAACTCAAAGAATGCATCAGGATAATGACTAGTAAACAGAAGTGCTGGAGGCAAATGGATCTCAGCTGAAGCATTGGCAAATATCCTGCCATGAAGAACAAGAGTTTTAAACAGCTCTTCCAGCCATCAGCACACTCCGAGATCCATAATTTGCTGTTGGCAGTAGGGAACAGCAGCAGGAACATGCATAAACCAAAGATTTACACAGAATCACAGGATGTCAGGGGTTGGAAGGGACCCAAAGAGGTCAAGTCCAACGCCCCTGCCAGCGCAGAACCATAATCTAGCTCAGGTCACAGACGAACACATCCAGGCATGCCTTGAAAGTCTCCAGAGAAAGAGACAAAGCAATGCTGCCAGCTTCTGCAACTTGCCAACACTCCAGTGACCCTTCAGCAGCATGATGTTGAAAGTTGGTCACAGGTAACTACATTTGCAGTAGGCCAGGGCCAATTTGCAATCAGCTTTTCTCTGCCATTGTCCTTAGCTCTTACTTCTTTTAAGTTTACAAGCAAACTAGAACCTGCTTTTTTCCCTCTCATGTAGTTGTTTCTCTGCTTCCACATGGTTTTGCTTTCTTCAAACAGAAGAAAGCAGGCCTGGACTCACAACAAAACCCCAAGAACCAGAACAGCTCATCCAACTGACTTGCTCTTTTTCCTCCTATGATCTCTTCCATAAACACACCTAAAAGGGTGTCATTTCTGAGGAAAACAAAAACAACAACAAAACTCAACTCCTTTTTGTGAAAAAGTCCACAAAATGAGGCTTCTACATGCAAAACTGCTTATCCATTAGATGCCAGAGCTTCTCAGACCACAGATACACTTTCAGGTCTCTGCCTCCTCAATGTCACACACAAAATCCTCTCTTCTGTCCCTGTGATATGTCCCTGCTGAAATATCACACTCTATGGTCAAGGGTATGAGGAAAAAAGTTTTGAATGTTAGTGGAAAGCATTGCACAAGCCAGAAAGAATTAATGTCTTGGCTGTCATCTGCTTTGCCTTGAGCCTTCATTCTGAGAAGGAGGAATTTAATTATTAATGTTTTGAATTGAAGTAACATCTAAAACATACACTGAAACGCTCCAGAAAATGTGAAATAGGCACCAAAATGTGATACAATCCTGTAGCAAATACTTTCAGCATTTTTTGGTCGGTTGAGCTGATTATTTTCAGATCAGCCACCACCAGAAAATTAGAGCACTGGGTTCATTTTTCAAGTCTTAAATGTCTCTCATTTTTAAAGTTCACCTTGGTCTTGGATTGCCTACCATGCATCCCACACTGGGATAGTTGTTGCTAGTTTTATATCAGGAGAAACCACACTTTCTCAATACCATCAGCCTCTCTGACAATGTCTCTGCTCTCTGGAAATAGAATCATTAAGGTTGGGAAAGACCTCCAAGATCACTGCATCCAACCATTGACTCAGCACTGCCAGTCAACCACTAAACCATGTCACTCAGCCCCACAGGGCTTTGAAATCCCACCAGGGATGGAGATTCCACCACTGCCCCGGGTAGCCTGTTCTAGGACTGGGCAGCCCTTTCGGGAAGAAATTGTTCCTAATCTCCAACTTAAACCCACCCTGGCACAACTTGAGACCATTTCCTCTCATCCTATCACTTGTTACTAGGGTGTGCTGCTTTGAGGCTAATTGGAATATTTTAATGAGAGAAATTAGATCATTGGTTGCATAAAGAAAATAATGATGATGTCTATACCATTCATTGTTTTGTTGAGAAGGATAAAAAGCTAAAATGTCAATAATCTTTCCTCACTCTGTCCTGGGATGTTGCCCTGTTTGTTTCTCCTTTGGTCTGATCTAATCTCTCTCCTCTAATCTTGACTATCAACTACCACATAAGCTTTGCTGGCTTTTGGTTTTGTTTGCCTGTCTGAGATAGAGAGGGAGAAAGAGGGGCATAGCTTTGAGCCCTTCTGGGCATTTCTTCATCCAGGAGGGAGTTTGGAGTTCTGTATTATTTCTAATTTGTATAAAATCATAAATACTTGTAAATATATTGTTTAGATATGCTTGTAAATTTTGCCTTGCTGTAAGTATAGCCTCATCTTCCTTCCAAGCCATCTGAGCTAGTCTGGTAAATTTCAACTAGAGGTGAGTGGGATGTAGTTCCTAACCCACATCGCAGGGAGAAGAGACTGACCTCCACTTTGCAGCAGCCTCCTTTCAGGGAGCTGTAGAGAGCAAGAGGGCCTCTCCTCAGCATCCTTTTCTCCAGGCTAAAGAACCTCAGTTCCCTCAGCCACTCCTCAGAAGAACTGTTCTCTGTTACTTTTCTGTTGCTCCTTGAGACCACAATAGCAAGACAGCAGCTCAGAATGAGCCCAACAGAGATGATGAACCTCCCTTTTCCATACCCTTTCCATACCACAAATTCCTTAAAACCATCCAGCACTTGTTACTTGCTTGTAAAGCCAACAGGTGATTTACTTACAACTCTCTTGTACTAATCAAGGCACTAAAGTTCAAGAAGTTCTCTCTGCTGGGCTGGAGTGATGGTGGCATCACAGCACTCATCGCAGCCGCGAAGTATCCAGCTCTCATCCACAAGCTGGTGGTCTGGGGAGCTAATGCCAGTGTTACTCAAGAGGATGTGAGAATTTATAATGGTATGTACAATCTGAATACCTTACCCCAAAGGAATTACTTTCATTTCTTCTTGACCTGACCATCTTAGTTGTGTCACATCTAAATGGAGAGCTGAGGGCACAACAAAAAAACTAAAGTAACAGGACACAAGATTCACTAAGGTTCCTAAGGAGAAGGGCAGGCTCAGAGGCTCAGAGCTGTGGTTGTTCAGCCTGGAGAAGAGAAGGCTCCAAGGAGACCTTGCTGCAGCATTTCAGTACTTGAAAGATGGAGACAGACTTTTTAGCAGGGCTTGTTGTGACAGGACAAGGGGTGATGGTTTTAAACTAGAGGAGGGAGATTTAGACTAGAAAGGAAGATATTTTTCACACTGAGGGTGATGAGACTCTGGCCAAGTTTGCCCAGAGAGGTGGTAGTTGCCCCATCCCTGGAAACATTCCAGGTGAGGCTGTCAAGGGTTCTGAGCAACCTGCTCTAGTTCCAGGTGTCCCTGCTGACTGCAGGGTGTTGGACTGAGTGACCTTTAAAGGTTCCTTCCACCCCAAACCAGTCTGTGAATCTGTGATTTAAATCACAGTGACAAAATCCCTGACGACTGCTCCAGGGTAGTACAACAGACTTCTCAACAAGTTCTTACCACCTTACACCATTAAAAAGCAGAAACTACAAGAGCTTATCAGTGGTTTTCAGAAGGTCACATTTTTGTTACTGTAACAAATTCCTAAGGATAAACTCCAAATAATATTATTTCCCCCAGGCTTGATTTCTCTTCCCACATCTTGCCCGACCTTTAAGCAACGTCCACAGAAAATCACTGAGCTAGCACACAATGATTTTTGCCTCTGGGGCCTGCATAAGCCATAGACAGTAAGAAAACAAGCTCATAACTTACCATTTGAGTTCAGGAAGCAAATGAATCATTCAAGTAAACCTCCGAGGGCGCCTTTCTAATTTGCATTCCTTTAAAGTTAATTACCGTGGTTACAAAACCTTTGCAAGACAAAGAGACTTGGGATTTCTGACCCTTGTTCCACTCCCGTGAAACAGAATCTGCCCGTTTGTCGCTTTAAAGACAAACAGTAAAAACTGACGTTTAACTCATGGGGAGACCTCATTTCCTTTTGAGAGCAGAAATTCAAGGGCTTAACCACGCAGGCTCACAGCAAAGGTAATTCAGTATAGCTTCGTTCAATCAGCTGGAGTTTGATTGAGACCAATTAGTGAAATCTGTCTCCTGCAGCTGAATTGCAAGTGGTAGTAGTGGTATATTTTTAGTTCAGTAGGCAAAACACTTCTTTTTCAACCTCTGTAGAAGTGCTTTCTTTTGTATGTATGAAGGTTTTCTTCTACAGTTATGAAATGCTCATCAGTTACTGTTAGCCAACAGGCTAAAATGTGAAAAAAAAAAAAAAGTAATAAGAATTTTCAAAGTCTCACATTACAATGAGCACTGACTTGCAGTGCTGAGCTGTGGCTTTTTCAGGGACTGGTGCTTTCCACATTACTGCCTGCATGATGAAGCTCAGAGCAGCAGCAGAAGCCTTCCATAACTGGATCATCAGCTCCAGTGAAGGGTTTGGTAGGAAGGAAAGAGCATTTTCCCCACCCCTCCTCTTCTCAGATTGAGGCCAACCAGAAGGATAAGCCAGTAGATTCTATAAGGGAAACACCTGTTAAGTGTCAGCCAGCCTGGGGCGAGCAAATGCATTTGCAACCAGCTGCTGTTATAAAACACTTTCAGTTGCTGCTCCCTTGCTCATTTGTTTGGACAGGTTCTGTTTTTTAATTAGCACCTATGTCCTTTCTTCCCTTAATTCTCATTTGAAACCAATTAAAAGCTTTGCTAGTGGCATGTATTGCTGTTTGATTACTCAGTGCTTTTTAGGTCTCTTTCGAGTTCTCTGCTACACCAACACTGTTTTGGGCTTTAGCTGTAGAGAGTTGTGCAGCTGAGATGTAGTTGAGTGCAAGTCACCCTTGTGGACATCTGTTTTGTGAGCAGTACTGAAGATCTGAGGGGGGGAAAACTAGGTAAGTCAGATTAGAAGAGAATGTCAGATTTATTTGTACAGCTTTAGCCAGCCTGCCATGAGTCACAGGACTCTACTGAGTAGGGTTGCTTGCTTTTCTGTGAGACCATGGCAAATGTACCATGATATCAGCCCACTGGAATGCCTTAGTAAGAGCTTCCTTCCTCTCAGTACTGGTAGGAGCTGTGAAAGAGCTTCCACCCATGAGCCAGAGCAAAAGGCTACAGGACATAAAGAGGAATTGTTATGAAACAGTCCCTTTTATATACACAAGGTGTCTCCTTTAGCTCCTCTCCTACAAGCCCTCCAAGAAGAATCATCAGAAGTTTAAGGCCTGAGCCATAGAATCATAGAACCATTTTGCATGGCTAAACCACATTCCTCAGCACCACATTTCTGTGTCTTTTAAACACCTCCAGGGATTCAGTTATCTCTGGTGGCACCCTGTTCCAGTGTTTGAGAACCCTTTCAGTGAAGAAGTTTAATATCCAACCTAAGCCTTCCCTGGCACAACTTGAGGCCATTTCCTCTTATTCTGTCACTTGTTACAAGAGATAAGAGGATGGCTCCACTCCCAGCTGGCTGCAACCTCCTTTCAGGGTGTTGCAGAGTGTAAGAGGGTCTCTCCTCAGCCTGCTTTTTCCCAGACTAAACAACTCCAGTTCCCCTAGCCACTTCTCAGAAGACCTTGCCTATTGATGATTAGTTTTCTGTTGTTCCTTGTGACCATTGTAACCAGACAGCAACTCAAAGAGACCTCAGCAGAGATCACAAAACTCCCTTTTTCACACCCTGTACGTACTATTAATTCCTTGTAACCATCCACTACAGTTTTGAGTTTGAACTAAACATTGGGTCTGAAAACTTACTCATGGTAGGTGTTGTGAGCCCTGGGTCCTGCTTTGTTGCTGGAGAGGACCTAACATATTTCCATATCATTTTGCGTAGGTATCCGAGATGTTTCAAAGTGGAGTGAAAAGGTGAAGAAACCACTGGAAGAGATGTATGGACTCGAGTACCTGGCCAAAACGTGTGAGGCTTGGGTAGATGGGATATGTCACTTTGCTGAAAAATCAGATGGTAAGGCTTCTGTAGAGTTAAAACTGCAGCAGCTGTGGGAGCAGCCAGCTCTGGATAAAAATCTAGTGGCCAGTAAAAGGAAGGAACTCTGCTCACAGCATTCAAAGCTGGGTCTGACTCACACTCCTAAATGTCTACAATTACTTTGTAGAGGTTCACAGAACCAGCAAAGGGCAGGAGGAAAACACATTTATGGAAAGCATTAGCTGATGAATCTCACCTCTTGTTCCACCACAAAACAACATAAAAACACTGCTTTCGTGTGGACTGAGCAGGAAAGATTCTGCTCCAGCTCCTCTCTGGTTCCTCAGCATCATTCGTGACATTAGGGTGTCCCAAAACTGAGGTGTGTTCATTCCAGATCCTGCAAGCAAGAGCTGAAGAACTTTTTTTCAAACCTAGCAGATAAGTTAGAAAATAAGGAAGTTCAGATTTTGAGAACTCAGAATTAACAAATACCTTATAAAAGCACTCCTGGCATGCCTTAGGTACTTAACAATAGGAAAAAAAGAGTTAAATTAGACAATGTAGTTATTAAATGTTGATCTCTGAAGATTTCTGCAGTTCAGCCAAGGGTACCATGAGGGGTAACTGGAGCTCTGCTTTAATTCAGTGGAAAATTGCTTTTAATTCATCTAAAGCAGAAATAAATAAACCAAGGAAGATGTAATTCTCCTAATGCATGTTTTTCTGTAGCTCTTGGAGTGAAACACAGGATGTGTCCCACACAAGCAGGTACTGCAAGGGAAACATTCCTTCACTGCTTATTTTTCCATAAGGTTTTGCACAGGACCAGCGAGAGGGTACTAGAATTTCTCCCAGCAGAGTGATATAATGAATTATGACCTGATTTTATTTTACCCTTTTTTGCCTTACAATGACTTTATTCTTACACCCAAGCCCAGGCTGGTGACACTCTGGCTGTGACATCCTTTTACTGCCTGCACATCCCTTAGACACTGTTAGCCTGGAGTGTCCAAAATTGAAGACATGTAACAAGTTGCTGAAATACCTAGAGCCTGTGACTGAGTCAGATACTGGGAGAAGTGAAATAATGGCTATGAAAGATGAGCTGATAAACTGGCCATTATGGAAGCACCCACCAACAGCCTGGTGGGAGCTGGGTCACTCTCCCTACAAAGGTGGCAGGACCATTAGCTCAGCTTTACATTCATACCAATGTAAAGAGCGTGGGCAGCAAGCAGGAGGAACTGGAAGCCATTGTGCTGCAAGGCAATCCTGATGCAGTAGCCATGGAAACGTGGTGGGACAACTGGAGTGCTGCAATTGGTGGACACCAGCTCTTCAGAAGAGGCAGACAAGGAAGGAGAAGTGGTGGGGTGGCCCTCAGTGTCAGGGAGGGATACGTCTACTGCTTAGTGACGGCGATGACAGCGTTGAATGTCTATGGGCAGAAATCAAGGGGAAGGGCAACAAGGCAGACACCATGGTGGTAGTCTGTTACACAGCACCCAGTCAGGGTGATGAGCTGATGAAGCACTCTACAGGCAACTGGAGGACAGTTTAAGAGGGACAGGGATCTGCTGGAGAGGGTCCAGTGAAGGGCTACAAGGATGATTAGGGGACTGGAGCACTGCCTGATGAGGAGAGGCTGAGGGACCTGGGCCTTTTTAGTCTGGAGAAGACTGAGAGGGGATTTAATAAATGTTTACAAATATCTGAGGGACGGGTGTCAGGACCAGGGGGGCAGGCTCTGCTCACTTGCTCCCTGGGATAAGACAAGGAGCAGTGGATATAAGCTGCAGCACAGGAGGTTCCACCTCAACACAAGGGGAAACTTCTTGACTGTAAGGGTCCCAGAGCACTGGCACAACTTCCCCAGAGAGGTTGTGGAGTCTCCTCTGGAGACTTTCGAGGTCTGCCTGGATGTGTTCCTCTGTGACCTGAGATAGATCCTGTGGTCCTGCTGTGACAAGGGGGTTGGACTCAATGATCTCTTTGAGACCCTTCCAACCCCTGATATCCTGTGTGTGATCCTGTGACATCTAAGGAACAGTGACCATGAAATGATACAGTTTTCAATTCTCAGGAAAGTAAGGAGGAGGGGTTAGCAGAACAGCCACTTGGGACTTCTGTAGGGCAAATTTTGGCCTGTTCAGGAGATTGGTTGACAGAATCCCTATGGAGGCCATACTGCAGGGCAAAGGAGTCGAGGAGGGCTGGGAACTCTTTAAGAAGGAAGTCCTAAAGGCACAGGAAGAGGCCATCCCCACATCCCATAAGACAACCTGCATGGCTGAACAGAGAGCTTTGGCTGGAGCTCAGGAACAAGAGGTGAGGTCATGGCCTTTGGAAGAGGGGCAGGCTACTCAGGAGGACTATAAAGACATGAGGAGACACTGTAGGGAGAAAATTAGAATTGCCAAGCCCCAGCTCAAACTTAGTCTGGCTGCTGCAGTGAAGGATTACAACAAATGTTTCTATAAATACATCAACAGCAGAAGGAGAGCTAAGGAGAATCTCCATCCTTTAATGTGGGAGGAAACAGTGACAAAGGATGAGGAAAAGGCTGAGGTACTCAATGCCTTCTTTGCCTCAGGCTTTAGTAGCAAGAATAATTGTTCTCAGGGTACCTAGACCCCTGAGATAGAAGACAGGGAAGGGGAACGGAATGAGGCCCCCATGCTCCATGGAGAAATGGTTTAAGACCTGCTGCACCATTTAGGTGCACACAGGTCTACAGGACCAGATAAGATCCATCCAAGGAACTGGCAGAAGAGCTCACCAAGCCACTCTCCATCCTTTTTCAGCAGTCCTGGCTGACCAGTGAGGTCCTGATGGACAGAAGATTAGCAAATGTGATGCCCATCTACAAGAAGGGCCAGAAGGAGAATATGGGAAGCCACAGACCTGTCAGTCTGATCTTCGTGCCAGGGAAAGTCATGGAGCAGCTCATCTTGAGTGACTTCATGCTTCACACAAGGGTCAGCATGGTTTTATGAAGGGCAAGGCCTGACTCACCAGTCAGATCTCCTTCTAGGATAAGATGATGCCTGGTGGAAGAGGGAAAGGTTGTCAGCCTTATCTACCTTGACTTTGACACACTTTCCCACAGCATCCTCAGCACAAAATGACTGCATATGGTTTGGAAAGACTCAGGCTACATTGGGTGTTACAAAAGCTGAAAGGCTGGGCCCAGAGATGTGTGGTGAATAGAGTTAAATCCAGTTGGTGGCCAGCTACCAGGGGTGTTCCCCAGGGCTCAGTACTGGGGCCAGTTCTGTTTAACAGTTTTGTCAGTGATTTGGATGAGCAGATTGAGTGCACCCTCAGTAACGCTGCAGACAGCACCAAGTTTTGTGGGCATATTGATCTGCTGGAGGGCAGGAAGGCTCTGCAGAGAGATCTGGATAGGATGGATAAATGAGCTGAGGCCAACAGTGAGAGATCAAATAAGATCAAGTGCTGAATGCTGTACTTGGGCCACAACAACCCCATGCAAAACAACAGACTTGGGGAAGAGTAGCTTGAGAGCTGCTTGGCAGAGGAGGACGTAGGTGAGTTGATTGAGGGCCAGCTGAATGTGAGCCACCAGTGTGCTCAGGTGGCCAAGAGGGCCAGTGCCATCCTGGCTTGCATCAGAAACAGTATGACCAGCAGGTCTAGAGATGTGATTGTCCCCCTGTACTTGCCAATGGTGAGACCACACCTCAAATGCTGTGTTCAGGTTTGGGCTCCTCACTACAAGAACATTGAGGTGTTGGAATCTATCCAAAGGAGACCATATAAACTGATGAAGAGCCTTGAACACAGGTCTTATGAATGGCTGAAGGAACTGGGGTTGTTTAATCTTCATAAGAGGAGGCTGAGAGGGTGACCTCATTGCCCTCTACAAAGGAGGCTGGAGCTAGGTGGGGGTCAGTCTCTTCTCATATGCAAAAAGTGCCAGGATGACAGGAAACAAGCTCAAGCCTCAAGGAGGCTTCAGGCTGGAGAGCAGAAAAAAAGTTCTTCACAGAAAGAATTACCAGGCACTGGAACAGGCTGCCCAGGGAAGTGGTGGAGTCATCATCCCTGGAAATATCTAAAAGACATATAGATGTAGCACTGAGGAATGTGATTTAGTGACAGTAGCCAGGCAAGCAGTTGGACTTGGTGAGCTCAGAGGTCTCTTCCAACCTCAAGAGTTCTCCAATTCCATGGTTTAGCACCAGCCTTGGTGGGATTAGATAATGGCTGCACCCCATGATCTTACAGGTCTTTTCTAACTAAAATGATTCTATAACATGTGGGGCAGAAGTACTCCATTCGCTTTATCCCTGTGTGCTAGTACTCATTAAGGAAGTCCATTTCAGCAAAGAAACCCTTTGAAGGAAGAAATACTAATTAGAGTGCTGATTACATTGCCCTGTCAGTTAATTTCACACTATCCACAAGGAGGAGGCAATAGCCAGGACCCAGTGGAGATCACAATACTCTACAGAAGCAGTTTGTGTTTCACACTGTTTGAAAACAAAGCCTGACCTTCATTTTTCTCCCTAGGTAGTATCTGCCAAGAGTTGCTGCCAGATATTAAATGTCCCACATTTATAATTCATGGAGTGAAAGACCCTTTGGTTCCACAGCCTCACGCAGAATACATTCATAAGCACATCAAAGGCTCTCGGTAAGTTGGGGAGTATTTTATAACCCATTGTTGAAGAAATGCAGCAGTGCAAACCCACGGTGTGAAAAGCCAAAAGGATTTGGACAAGGTGTCTGTGCCACAGACAGAGGTAGTCTAAACTTCCTGAGCAAGCTGCAGGGCAAACAGCTTAGCTGGAGCTTTCTTGCTATATGATAATGTCTTAATTAACAACTTCCTGAAATCCCTGTCCTCCAAGATAGATCAAGCAAGATCCTTTTCCTTTTTCCACTTGAGACCGAAAAATGCCCTAGTATTTATCAAAACAAGTTAATCTCTTCTGTCGTGGCCATTGGATTCCTTTCATTGCAAGAGACCTTGCATCTATCCCACTCAGCAAAGCAGTGAAATTCAGTGCTCTGAGCAGAGATTCCCAGTTATTAGAGTAGCACAGGACACTGATCATAGAATCAGGGTTGGAAGGGACCACAAGGATCATCTAGTTCCAACCCCCCTGCCATGCCCAGGGACACCCTACCCTAGACCAGGCTCCCCACAGCCTCAGACAGCCTGGCTGCAAACACCTCCAGGGATGTGGCCCCAACCACCCCCCTGGGCAACCCATTCCAGGCTCTCACCACTCTCATGCTGAAGAACTTCCTCCTCATGTCCAATCTGAATCTCCCCACCTTCAGTTTTGCACCATTCCCCCTAGTCCTGTCCCCACCTGATAGCCTAAAAAGTCCCTCCCCACCTTTTCTGTAGGCCCCCTTCTGATCCTGGAAGGCCACAAGAAGGTCACCTGGGAGCCTCCTATTCTCCAGACTGAACAGCCCCAACTCTTTCAGTCTGTCCTCATAGCAGAGGTGCTTCCAACCCTCTGGTCATCCTCATGGCCCTTCTCTGGACACGCTTCAGCATGTCCACATCCTTCTTGAAATAGAGGCTCCAAAACTGGACACAGTACTCCGGGTGGGGTCTCACCAGGGCAGAGTTGAGGGGGAGAATCACCTCTTTTGACCTGCTGACCACACTTCTCCTGATGTCTGCTCTGCCTTGTCACTGTAACCTCAAGGATTTTGGTTTTCCAACAGTCTCATGAATTCTCAGTGCTTTCAGAAAAGCAGAGTAAGTGTACAAATCTGCTCAGAGAAAAATCCTGAGCCACCATCTGCTTCCTTTGAAAAGCCCAGAAATGCTCCCTATACAAAGGTGGGGTTTCACCAGCTGATTTTTCCTCATGGATTTACACACAAATCCCAGAGTTGTATTACTGCTTAACAACGCTGTGATGAGTAACATGAGAGAAAAGAACTAGGAGCACAAACCTTACCACTATGAATGCAGAGTACAAGAACTGCTTTATTGATGCCATCTCTGAAAAACTGAGTGATGCTCATAGGAATTAATTACACCACAGGAAAGATGACAACAAGAAACCTTCTCAGTCCCATACAAGTGCTTTACTCTGTGCCTGCTTGTTAGTACTCCCATGTGCCCTGCTCAATAACACCAATCATTGCTAAGGTTGACTGAACTATGAAACACTCCAGATGCTAAGGCAAATCACAAAAAAAACTACAGCAGTATCTGAGAGCTCCTCTTTGGAAGACAAGCTGAGGCAATGCTGTTAGGAGTCATGAGGCAATAAATTGTCATTCTTTTCACGTCCTCATGCTGAAGTGCTCCTCTATATGTCCTCATCAGAAACCAGACTAACAGCATTAAAGAAGTGTTAGGAGTGCATATCTGGTGTGCCAAGTTCTTCCCAGGCAGGAAGCAGTGGCAAGTAGCATTTTGGGCTCGTCAATCTCATAGCATTATTAAAGACTGAGCTTTCTCCACATGCTACTTCTAAGCTTTCATGGTAGCCAAGGAAGTCCTGACTTCCCTTTTACCTTGAACAAATTAATGATTGTAGTCTAGATTGTGTCTTTTCCAGGAAGACTTAGACAAAGTTCAGGCACAAACTAGGTTTAGTAATCTTCCCAGTGTCTTCACTGCCCAGTACCACCTCTCAAAGAGGCAAAATGCTCAGATACTTCACCTACCATTCCAGGATGCATCCTGAGCATTTATGTATCCTGGAACTTATGTATTTTTTTGCAGACTACCAGAAAAATTCCTAGAAATCAGGCCTAAAGCAGAAAAAGAAGTGTGCTCGTTAAGTCTTGCCCTAGGGTTCACATTCTGGATCACTGAGAGAGGACTTAAAGCAAGAGTTCTGTCCTTCCAAACAGCTCTGCACTTAGACAACCAACAGGAAAGAAAAGGCAACAAATAGCCAAATATGCACAGAGCATACAGATCTATAGTCACCATTGGATTATTTTTTTTTCTCTTTTAAGATTGCTTCTGATGCCAGAAGGAAAGCACAACTTACACCTGCGTTTTGCAGAGGACTTCAACAGGGAAGTGGAAAATTTCCTACGCTGATGTGACCCATAACAAGTTGGAGGTGTTTAGCCTTGCCTTGGTTAGGAATTTTAGTTGGCTTTCCATTTTCATTCAAGCTACAGGTTGGCTTGAATCCTGTAAGATAAAACGAGACCGATTTACATGAGAAGAACACACTGAAAATATGTAAGCCTCAGCGGATCAAAGTGCACCCCACCACACTGCAAGATTTGTGTGTCATTAAACTTCTGACTCGCAGGCCAGACAGATTTTCTTTGCCCAATAAAATGTTAAGAAAAACAGAAAACATGATCTAGAATACATGCCATTATGTGCTCTCACCGTTAAAGGACAAAACCATGATAATAACAGGGACTGAGGACTGGTACACTGAGAAACGTGTCAAAGTTACAAGCTCTAAGAGGATCATTGGGGACACAGCACCAAGAGAACATGCTTCACCACCATGAAATCACTCAGTACGCATGCCTGCTTTACAGAACTTGCTTTGATACCAGGGGGCCTAAGCCTCATCCTCCTCTCCTTCCTCTTCAAACTCGCCCTGCTCGTCGGCAGTGGCGTCCTGGTATTGCTGGTATTCAGAGACCAGGTCGTTCATGTTGCTCTCCGCCTCGGTGAACTCCATTTCATCCATGCCCTCACCCGTGTACCAGTGCAAGAAGGCCTTGCGCCGGAACATGGCCGTGAACTGCTCCGAGATCCTCTTGAAGAGCTCCTGGATGGCCGTGCTGTTGCCGATGAAGGTGGCCGACATCTTGAGGCCGCGCGGGGGGATGTCGCAGACGGCCGTCTTGACGTTGTTGGGGATCCACTCCACAAAGTAGCTGCTGTTCTTGTTCTGCACGTTGAGCATCTGCTCGTCCACCTCCTTCATGGACATGCGGCCCCGGAAGATGGCGGCCACCGTCAGGTAGCGGCCGTGGCGGGGGTCGCAGGCGGCCATCATGTTCTTGGAGTCGAACATCTGCTGCGTCAGCTCGGGCACCGTCAGGGCGCGGTACTGCTGGCTGCCGCGGCTGGTCAGCGGGGCGAAGCCCGGCATGAAGAAGTGCAGCCGCGGGAAAGGCACCATGTTGACCGCCAGCTTGCGCAGGTCGGCGTTCAGCTGGCCGGGGAAGCGAAGGCAGGTGGTCACGCCGCTCATGGTGGCCGACACCAGGTGGTTCAGGTCCCCGTAGGTGGGAGTGGTCAGCTTCAGCGTGCGGAAGCAAATGTCGTACAGGGCCTCGTTGTCGATGCAGTAGGTCTCGTCCGTGTTCTCCACCAGCTGGTGCACGGAGAGGGTGGCGTTGTAGGGCTCCACCACCGTGTCCGACACCTTGGGCGAGGGCATGACGCTGAAGGTGTTCATGATGCGGTCGGGGTACTCCTCCCGGATCTTGCTGATCAGAAGGGTGCCCATGCCAGAGCCCGTGCCGCCGCCCAGCGAGTGGGTCAGCTGGAAGCCCTGCAGGCAGTCGCAGCTCTCCGACTCCTTCCGCACCACGTCCAGGACAGAGTCCACCAGCTCGGCACCTTCCGTGTAGTGCCCCTTGGCCCAGTTGTTGCCGGCCCCGCTCTGACCTGGGAAGAGACCGCAAGCGAGATGCTACCTTGGCAGCCAAAGGACCACAGAGGAAATCCTACATCTCCTGTCCTATGTGGTTCATAAAACCATTGAAAGCATTGTAGGATGATTTGACCTGCAGTGCTTTCAGGGATTTGGTATCAACCACCTCACTGGGCAACCTAGGCCAGCATTTTACCACCTTCAGTAGGAACAGCGTCTTCCTCCTATCTCAACTAAGTTCCGCCAGCTGAGTTGGCCTGGCATTGACCTGGCCCAGCACAAACATGACCCCAAATTTTGGGAATCCCTCCCACTTTTAAGACTCCCTCGCATGGTTACTCACCAAAGACAAAGTTGTCAGGACGGAAGATCTGTCCAAAGGGGCCAGAACGCACAGAATCCATTGTGCCAGGCTCCAGATCCACCAGGATGGCACGGGGGACATACTTGTTACCTGTCGGAAGAACCAAAGCAGTGTCAGATGTGCTTTGCTGTGCTCCCTCTCATCTCCCTGTCCCCTCATAGGGAGACAATGCCATCTCCACCGGGAGTATTGTGAAATCAGAGCAGCTTACCAGCAGCTTCATTGTAGTAGACGTTGATCCTCTCCAGCTGCAGGTCGCTGTCCCCATGGGAGCTGCCTGTAGGGTCAATGCCATGCTCATCACTGATCACCTCCCAGAACTGGAAGAAATTGTTGGAGATCAGCGGTTACCACCCACTGCCAGCCACACGCACCGCTGTAGACGGTCCTCTGTACTCCATAGTCTCCACCACTGCTTCCTATGGAAGGAGGACAGCTGGCCAGGGTAAGGTGGGCCAGTACTCGAGAGCTTCTCTGGCCCCAGCAATTGAGATTGCAACGGGCACAACAGCAGCTGGAGCGCATTCTTTTGCTAGCTGGGATTCACAGGCTACCTCCCCTGGCTCTTCTTCCATTGTCTTGCCACAGCTCCACTCTCCAGCCACCACGGGAAGGTGGCAACATCCGCTTCTTACTTAGGGAAAGGGTCATCCGTGACCTTGAGCATCTCACGTTCCCTCCCACAGCGGGAAGACAGTCACCGCAGCTCGGCCACATCCTACCCCCGCAGCCATGGCAGCCGGAGCCGCGGTGCCTTTGAGAGCCCGCAGCCGCTTTTCACGTTGAGACCAGGGCTGCCGCTACCCGCGGAGAGCCACCCTAAGGCCCCCGCACACCTCGAAAGCCCTCCCCGCCCCTGCCCGTACCTTGGCGCCGATCTGGTTGCCGCACTGGCCGGCCTGGATGTGCACGATCTCACGCATGGCTCCGGTATCGCCCTCCGCAGCCTCCTCCCTCTGTGCTCCCGCACTCGCCGCTGCAGCGGCCGCGCCCCACCAACACCCTTAAATGAGGCGCCGCGCCGCGCCCCGCCCTGACGTCACGCCGCAGCAGCGCCCAGCCAATGGGGACAAGGNGGCCAGGCTGCGGGATGCTGGGGCCAGGCTGCGGGATGCTGGGGCCAGGCTGCGGGATGCTGGGGCCAGGCTGCGGGATGCTGGGGCCAGGCTGCGGGATGCTGGGGCCAGGCTGCGGGATGCTGGGGCCAGGCTGCGGGATGCTGGGGCCAGGCTGCGGGATGCTGGGGCCAGGCTGCGGGATGCTGGGGCCAGGCTGCGGGATGCTGGGGCCAGGCTGCGGGATGCTGGGGCCAGGCTGCGGGATGCTGGGGCCAGGCTGCGGGATGCTGGGGCCAGGCTGCGGGATGCTGGGGCCAGGCTGCGGGATGCTGGGGCCAGGCTGCGGGATGCTGGGGCCAGGCTGCGGGATGCTGGGGCCAGGCTGCGGGATGCTGGGGCCAGGCTGCGGGATGCTGGGGCCAGGCTGCGGGATGCTGGGGCCAGGCTGCGGGATGCTGGGGCCAGGCTGCGGGATGCTGGGGCCAGGCTGCGGGATGCTGGGGCCAGGCTGCGGGATGCTGGGGCCAGGCTGCGGGATGCTGGGGCCAAGCCTGGCCGAATTGGTCCTGGGATGGTTCGGGCCGGGGCCGGGCTGCGGGATGCTGGGGCCAAGCCTGGCCGAATTGGTCCTGGGATGGTTCGGGCCGGGGCCGGGCTGCGGGATGCTGGGGCCAAGCCTGGCCGAATTGGTGCTGGGATGGTTCGGGCTGGGGCCGGGCTGCAGGATGCTGGGGCCAAGCCTGGCCGAATTGGTGCTGGGATGGTTCAGGCTGGGGCCGGGCTGCGGGATGCTGGGGTGGTCCAACTGCCAACCATAGCCACAGGCACTACTGCTTCCCGACACAGCTGGTGTGCCAGCCGACCAGGGGTGAGGTCTGCTCGACCTGCCGCTCACCGATAGAGATGTGGCGGTCAGAGGCTGTCTGGGATGCAGTGACCACGAGATAATGAAGTTTGCAATATGCAGTGAAGCTAAGAGAGGCATCAGCAAAACATCCACACTGGACTTCCAGAGGGCAGACTTGAGCTTATTCGAAGAATACCTTGGGGAAAAAAAGCCCTTAGAAACGAAAGGGTCCAGGAAGGTTGGACCTACTTCAAGAAAGAAATCGTGAAGGCGCTGGAAGAGCCTGTCCTGATGTGCCAAAAGCAGAGCCAGTGGGGAAGATGACCAGCCTGGATGGGTGAGGGACTTGTGAAGGAGTTAAGGGGTAAAAAGAGGGCATATCACCTTCGGAAAGAGGGGGAGGTAACGCAGGAAAAATCTAAGGATGTTGCCAGGTCATGTAGGAAGAAAATCAGGGAGACCAAAGCCCAGTTAGAACTTAGACTGACAATTGCTGTGAATGATAACAAGAAATGTTTTTATAAATATATTAATGACAAAAAGAGGGGCAAGGAGAACCTCCACTGTTCATTGGAAAAGGAGGGGAATGTAGTAACTAGAGATGAGGAAAAGGCAGGAGGGCTCTGCAGATGGACCTGGACAGGCTGCACAGGTGGGCACAGCCCAACCCCATGAGCTTTAATGAGTCCAAGAACCAGGTTCTGCACTTTTGCCACAACAACCCCATGCAGTTCTACAGGCTGGGGACAGAGTGGCTGGAGAGCAGCCAGGCAGAGAGAGATCTGGGGGTACTGGTTGACAGCAACTGAACATGAGCCAGCAGTGTGCCCAGGTGGCCAAGAAGGCCAATGACATCCTGGCCTGGATCAAGAATAGTATGGCCAGCAGGGACAGGGAAGTCCTTCTGCCCCTGTACTCAGCACTGGTTGGACCACACCTGGAGTACTCTGTTCAGTTCTGGGCCTCTCAAGTTAAGAAAGGTGTTGAGGTGCTTGAAGGCATCCAGAGAAGGCCACCAAGGCTGGTGAGGGGGCTGGAGCACAGCCCTACAAGCAGCAGTTGAAGGAGCTGGGGGTGTTCAGCCAGGAGGAGAGAAGGCTCAGGGCAGACCTCATTGCTCTCTACAACTACCTGACAGGAGGTTGTAGCCAGGTGGGGTTGGTCTCTTCTCCCAGCCACCTGGTGACAGAACAAGAGAGGACAGCCTCAGACTGTGCCAGGGCAGGTTTGGGCTGGATGTTAGGAAGAAGTTTTCCACAGAGTCATTGGCATTGGAGTCACCATCCCTGGAGATATTTAAAAGGAGATTGGATGAGGCACTTAGTGCCATAGCTTAGTTAATTAGAAGGTGTTAGGTTGGGACTTGATCTCAGAGGTATTTTCCAACCTGGATAACTCTGTGACAAGCACCAGAAGCTTAACACAGGGTCAAGGCTTGCCAGGCCCTGATAGAGATCTGCTTGACCTCTAGCAGACATTAACTGGCCCTCAGGGCCCACGTCTGACCTTGCTTTTGTGTTGCTAAGAGGACCCAGCTTTCAACTAACTAGAAATTGCCTACAGTGCACTTTCAACAGGGTAAGAATGGAATCCCACTAGGAAAACGTTGGAGAGAGGTTTATCTCCACACAATAAGCAGCCTGGCATTTGGATTGTCTCACTTACACTAGGACCTCATTGCCCTCTTTTCATGGGGTACCCCTGGGAAGATTTTCTCTTTGTGAATGGACGTTTTGGGTCATCTCTCCCTAGACAATTTAACTGTCTGTGCAGCAGGGTTCTCCTGACTGACAACTAAACCTGTAATTTTATTGTTGAAGGAATGAGTGATGCAAATAAATCCATACTTGCAGGTGGCTGATCCTGTCTGCTATGTGGTTTCCTCCACAACAACCACATCCCTCAGCACTGCATCTCTGCACCTTTGAAACACCTCCAGTGCTGGGCTTTCAGCCACCTCCCTGAGGAGCCTGTTTCACTGTTTGGGAACCCTTTTGATGAAGAATATTCTTCTAATATCCAACTTGAACATCCCCTGCCACAACTTGAAGCCATATCCTTTAAACTACATCAGGGTAGATTAAGGTTGGACATAAGGAGGAAGTTTTTCACAATGAGGGTAGTGAACTACTGGAACAGGTTGCCCACTGATGTGATGGAAGCCCCATCCTTGGAGACATTAAAAGTCAAACTTGATGGGGCCCTAAGCAACCTGATCCAGTTAGAGATGTCTCTGCTTACTGAAGGGGGGTTGGACAAGATGACCTTTGAGGGTGCCTTCCAACCCAATACATTCTGTGATTCTATGAATTATCTGTGGTGTTATTACACATGGCTTTTACCATCACAAGATACACAGAATTGGATAGCTTCCTGCTTCCCCTCCTGAAGGCAGCTGAATACTCTGAGATGATATATTGGTATGGGTTGGAAGGGACCCTTCAAGTCCAACCCCCTGCAGTGAGCAGGGACATCCTTAACCAAAGTCAGGCTGCTCAGAGCTCTGTCAAACCTGACCTGTAATGCATCCAGAAGCAGAGCTTCTACTTGTGGTGGGAAATGAGTTCTTAGATGTTCCAGCACCAGTCTCTTTGTAGGTCCCTGCTGAATTTGAGAGAAGGTAGATCTAGGTGTTAAAGCAGAGTCCCTAAAGGGAGGTACCTGTTTGCATATGCAAATTTATCCTCATCTAGAGCAGTGCTGACAGTTCACAAACACAGTGAAGCAAATTAAATGTCAATTACTTCAGTGTCAATTCAGAACCCTCCATCTTGGTACACCCTCAAACAAATCCAAGCCATCAATGCTGTTTAAATAGATTCAAGTGTTCCCTAATGTCTTTTTTTTTTTTTTTTAAAAAAAAAAAAAAAGGAGCTCCATAAATTCCTGGTGTTCAGACCTGCAAATGCATGGAGATCTCCTCCACCCAGACAAAGACAGCTCATGTGCCCAGGAATGCCCTCAGCAGACAAAACTCTGCTCCTGCTGCACCAGTCCCTACCTTCCCAGTTTCCAAGGCAACGGCAGAGCCCATGTGATGGATGCACAGGGGAATCAACAGGGATCCCACGACGTCTTCCTCCCTCTCTCCCGTTCCCATTGTTTGCAAAAGAATCACAAACATACACACGTGAAAGCTGCTGGAGCACACAAGATGTCTGCTCCTGGCTTTGTTCGCACTTATTGGTGACAGGTGACATCATGCATTGATCAGGGGTCTGTGGGAGAGGCTACATGATTTCCTGAGCCGTTTTGTTGGTACTTGAAAGGAGCAGCTTCTACTCAGCAGCCTAGCTTTGCCTTCTACCTGCTACCTGCCATGTTCCCACCTGAGCAGGACCATGCAAGGTCACCTTTGGAACCTGCTGCTCAGTCACCTGCCATACGCACCGAGACAGAGGAAGATTTATGCCAGCAAGAGGGTGGAATCGCTGCAGAGGTGTGTTTGGTTCCAGTAATAAAACAGTACCAAGGGAAATCTATTTTTACTTCAGAGCCACTACCCACCACAGGCACAAGGAGCATTTAAATACTACAGCACTGAGCAGGCTTTTATGAATGAGCCAAAGCAGCTTCAAAAGATCTTGCAATTATTGTAGCTGAGAGCGCAAGCGCGCAGCCAAGAAAAGGAGAGGACAAGCTGCTGGGAGAACATCCATTTTACACAGCAGTACAGAGAACTGTCAGCTCTAAAAGAACTCCTCTGTCTCCTTTTGAGGAAAAAACTGCCCCTTATGAAACTAATATTTCTTCCACGCCCCATGGTTTCTCTTGGGAGCTTAGATTATAAGCTCCAAGAGGCAAGGATTTCTGTGGCCGGTTGTACAGGACACAGCAAGCAGAACCCCCTTCACCTGCCTCTCAAAGCTGCCATCACAAACACCACATCACACAGCAACTCCAGAAAGGTACAGATCTGCTGCTTATCAGGCAGCAATTTGCTGAGCAGAAAGGCAAAACAATGCAGCCTCTCATTATTTCTGCTTGGCACAGCAGATGTGATGGGGAGCAGCCAGATGGCTCCTGCCCCCAGCCAGGCTGCATCAGAGTCTGGAGAACAACTCTGATGAGAAGTAGCTGAGGAAACTGCAACTTCATCTGGAGAAGAGAAGGTTTGGGAGACCTTACTGCTCTCTACAACTACCTGGAAGGAGGTTGCAATGAAGTGGGTGTCACTTTTCTCCCTGACATCAAGAGATGGAACAAGAGGAGATGGCCTCCATCATAGAATCACTCAGGTTGGAAAAGACCCCCAGGATCATCAGGTCCAACCATTGACCTATTCTACAAAGTTCACCCCAAACCATATTATCAAGTGCCACATATAAATGACCTTTAAACACATCCAGGGCTGGTGACTCAACCACCTCCCTGGCAGCCTATTCCAATGTCTGACCATTCTTTCTGTGGGGGAAAAAAAAAAAAATCCTACCATTGAATCTAAACCTACCCTGTTAGAGTTTGAAGCAGTTTCCTCTTTATCTCTGACTATCTGTGAGAAAAGACTAGCAGCAACCTCTCCACAAGACCCTTTCAGGTGGTTGTAGAGAGCAATGAGGTCTCCCCTTATTTTCCTCTTCTTCAAACTAAACAGCCCCAGTTACTCTTCATAAGATTTATTCTCCAGACCCTTCTCACCAGCTTTGCTGCCCTCCTCTGCACTCACTCCACACCTCAGTATCTTTCTCAAGGTGCCCAAAAACGTACACAACACTCAAAGTGTGACCTCACCGGTCCTGAGAACTGCCAGGTCCCTTTCTGCCAGTCAGCTTTCCAGCCACACTTTTCCAAGCCAGTAGCACTACATGGAGCTGTTGTGGCCCAAGTGCAGGCCCTTGTTGGAGCTCATACCTTTCACATTGTCCTTCTGTAGAGCCCCTGTTACCCTCGTGCAGATCAACACTCCCACCTCACTTGCTACCACATGCAAACTTACTGATGATGTGCTCTATTTCCTTATTAAGGTCATCAATAGCTTCTGTTGAATAGAGGTTTTCCCAATATTGAGCTCTGAGGAGTACCACTTGTGTCGGGCCACCAGCTGGCTGTAACTCCATTGACCACCACTCTTTGAATTAGGGAATGTTTCAACTGGATATTAGGAAAAAATTCTTTAGTGAAAGAGTGGTCAAGCATTGGAACAGGCTGCCCAGGGAGGTGGTGTAGACACCACTCTTTGGGACATCAGCATGATGGTTTTAGCCATTAGTGGCTAATGGTTGGACTTCATGATCTTAGAAGTCTCTTCCAGCCCAGGCAGTTCTATTCTACCCTTTAAGATGGTTCAAGAGATGCAACAGAGCTGCTGCCCCTACAAACTGGCTTCTCCAGTCAAGAGAGGACTAAGGTTCTAGCATTGACAAATGAATCACAATCACATTTTCCAAGGTTCCTCGTTTCCTGCATGGCCTTGAGAACAAGACAGAGTGGCTTTGGTGTGCTAGTCACTTTTTCTTTTGTTGTTCCTCCTCTTTGCCTTATCTTGCAATCCAAAAGTTACTTGTAACTTGGACTAACACACAGAAACCTCTCAACTTCACCTCGTGATGTTTGCTAAGAGATGCAGAAGTTTGTGGTGGGATTCAATGAACAGTGTTTAAGTTTGCCCTGGTTCCTCACAGAAAAGTCCAGGCCAGATGGTTGAATCATCTGAGTATCTTGCTCTGCTCTCTCCTACTTCTGTCTTTTCCTACTCCTTTGCACCAGTTCTCCCTCTAGTACATTCCCTAATCCAAGGGAAATCTACATTCCCACCCCCAGGTTACTACTCATTGTGGAGTTAAGGAGCTGGTGGAAGGGTCAGACATACCCTGGAGATGCCTAACAGAATGACAGAATTAACCAGGTTGGAAAAGACCTTTGAGATCATTGAGTCCAACCTATCATCTAACACATTCTAATTAACTAAACCATGGCACTAAGTGCCTCATCCAGTCTCCTTTTAAACACCTCCAGGGATGGTGACTCCACCACCTCCCTGGGCAGCCCATTCCAATGCCAGTCACTTTTCTGTGAAGAACTTCTTCCTAACATCCAGCCTAAACCTGCCCTGGCACAACTTGAGGCTGTGTCCTCTTGTTCTGTCACTGGGTGCCTGGGAGAAGAAACCAGCCCCCACCTGGCTACACTCTCCTTTCAGGTAGTTGTAGAGAGCAATAAGGTCTCCCCTGAGCCTTCTCTTCTCCAGGCTGAACACCCCCAGCTCCCTCAGCCACTGCTTGTAGAGCTTGTGATAGGAAGGTCAAACCTGAAGCAGGGCAGGAGGAACAGGACCATTCATTCTTAGCAGCTGGAGGATGCTGAACCATCCCTGTCCACAGAGCTACCTCACTTCTGCCAGTGGCAGTTTTCTTAGTGCCCTGGAAATCTCGAATCCAGGCTTACTCTTTCTCCTTCCTGCTAGGGTGGAGGCAAATTCCTCAAAACCAGCCACATAATTCATTTATTAGCTATAAGAGCAGCACGATGCTGGATGAGAAGCAGCAGACAATAAGAAGTCAATGCTAGGATTTCATTTAGTGCTTCATAAAGCTTTTGTGGTGAGACCACTAGAATTTTGCTTTAACACCCCATTCAGTTATTCACTCTGAGGGCAGGCAGTGTCTGTCCACCACGCTCAAGGAAAACATGGAGACACTTTTCAGTGCACACCAACAGAGAAGCATTTACTTTACTAGCTGGACAACATCTCTCAGCATGGCCCTGGCATCCTCTGCAGCAAGGGTCTGCACACTCTGCTGAGGATGGGTTATTATTAACATTTCTTTTTCTGTGATGCTGTACAGCAAAATTTGCCTTAAGCTTACCAAGGAAGCCAAGTGAGAAAAATAATTTCATTGTTTGGCTGGGGATAAACTGAGACCAGTTAGAAAACCTCCACCCTGCAAGAATTAAGCAGTAAGAAAAATTTAACAAAGCTGACTTGGTTTCCTGCCTTATGAGTGGAATTCTGCCTAGAAGGGAGAAATGACTCAGAGTAGGTCATTCCCTTCCCCCCACTCAGAAGTCAGGGTGTTTTCCCCTTTCTTAGATGCTGTAAATAACCTTACTTGAACACCATTTAAAGAAACACTTTGTTCTGACATTCACAACCAAAATACTTGAAATAGATCTTGTTAAGCTTCTGTGGGACAGGTAAGAATCCTCAGCTGCATGACAGCAGAATTGCTGTCATAGCTCCTCCTGAAATCTCCGCTGTGTCCTGGCTTTAAACACTTAGAGGGCTCCAGCTGGACAAGCATCCAGCAGAGTCAGGGCCAAGAAATGTCTCTTTGCAAATGTACCATGGCCTCAGGCACCTTCCTGTGACCAAAAGCTTCCATTCTGAATTTCCATGGAGGCAAGTCAAAGATACTTCCATATTAAATGGTAGTTATGAGATCACATAGTCTGCTCTTTCCTATCTTCACTAAGAAAGCAAGAGAGGTGACTGCCAGAGTACAAAGACAGGAGCTTGGCATGAAGGAATGCTACAGAAAAGGAAGCAAGAAAAGTGTGTCTCAAAAGAAAAGTTCACTCATAGGCAAGATTGGCTTGCCACACTTACAAAGGTTTATTTCAAGCTGAAGAACAGGGGGGGAAAAAACCAAACCTATCTCACTTGGGTTACCCCTAGTACATACATCAAAAGAATGATGAGCTTTGTTCTGTGGAAGCATTCAAAAAGCTGGATAAAAGAGGGCAAGATTGAGAAGGCACAATGCTGAGGATGCTCATGATGTGGTCAGAGGAGCCCAACTTGGATCAGACTGATGGGGAGGGTGCCCACCCCAGAAACCATGCCACTGCCCACTAAGTGGGTCAACTGAAAGCTCTGGAGACAGTTACAGTTCTCCTATTTCTTCACCACATCCAAGACAGTCCACCAGTTCTCAGTACCTTACATACCGTGCCCTTCAGCCCAGTTGTTGCCAACCCCACTGACCTGGAGATCAGAGGCAACCTGCTGGTTAGCACCCAAAAGGGAACAGAGTTGGGATCTCTTCTCCTCCCCATGGGGTTCATAAAATGATTGAATGAATTTTAGAATGGTTTGGGTCAGAAGGGACCTTTAAATGTCATTTAGTCCAATTACCTTGCAGTGAGCAAGGACATCTTCAATTAGAACAGCTTGCTCAGAGCCCTGAACATCTTGACCTGGAGTGTTTTCAGGGGGGCATCTACCACTTTTGGGCAACCTGGGCTAGTGTCTCATCACCCTCAGTATAATCAAATTCTTCCCATCTAGACTAAACACAACCAATTGAGCTGCCCTGACATCTGGGACTCCTCCATCTCACATTTGCTCAAAGCTGTCAGGCCAAAAGATCTGCCCAAAGGGGCTAGAGTGTGCAGAATTCATCATTGCAGTAGACATTGATCCCCTCCAGCTGCAGGTCACTCTCCCTGTGGGATCTCTGTTTATTGCTAATCACCTCCCAGGACTAGAAGAAATTGCTGGGGAGCAGCAATTACCAACCACAGCCACCTAATGGCAGTCACACATCCGTGTGGGCCAATCTCTGCATGCCACAGCCCCCACCACTCCCTGACACAGCAGAGCAGCTGCCCAGGGTGAATCAGGTCAGTGCTGGAGGGCCTGGCCTCAGCAGCTGAGTTTGCAACAGGCAGAGTGGCAGCTGGAGCTCATTCTTTCTTACTTTGGGTCCACAGGATCCCAACCCTGACTATCTCCCTGTCTAGGCACAGCTTCAGACTCTCCAGCCACCACAAGATGATGGCAACACTTTGCTGCTCCACTGGGGAAGGAGTTAGCCATGGCACTGACACTACCTCCTTCCCTCCCTGAGTAGCAGCCACCGTGGCCACAGCACAGAAGCAGGGACCAGAGTTCCTTCTGCATGATTCATCCTTATTTCTCCCATACAGGATGCCTCCTGCAAGACCTGTGCCCTCAGAGATGTTACGCATGACACGGACAAATCAACACCCCACAGAGGAGGTTAAGGCAGCCAAATTACCTCAGCCAAAATCCTCAGTGGTTCTTCTGGCTTGGTGAAACAGAACTGCAACCATAAGTCCTTGAAGACATCTGTTGCCTGGCATACAGCAGGGTCAGTTTTTGTGGTGAATGGTCTCCTGGGTGATAGATACAGCTCAGCCACAAAGATCTAGCAGAAAAGCTACAACCTTCAGGACAGGGGTGAGACTCTTCCTCCCTTATAGTTGTCTTACTGTTCCTACCAAGCTGTTCTGAACATCTCTACATCTTCCAGTAGCCTTCCACCCCCCCCACCTCAATGCTGCTGAAATGGTTTGATTCATTTTCTCATGATGGGTAAGATTTATGAAAGGAGAAGTTTCTGCCTAGAGTATCTTTATTTACACACACTCTTCCTGTAGAAAAAAGAGCACAACCAACACCAGCAATGTGGAATTGTGTCCTGCTTCCCCATAAGGGAGCTGTAGTGAACCATGTCCCTTGGCTTAGCTAACCAGAGAGAGTGCAATTAGACTAAGAATTAGAAGCTAGACTTGATGAACACCAGTGAAGTGTGCTACAGCCCCACAGCAGAAAGGAAAACCTTTAGCAAAGACCAGCTCCTCAGCTCTCAATGAACACTGTTGAAATTGGTTTGCTGGCTCCTCACCTCAGCTTGACAAAGCCCTGTGATAACCAGGCCCAAGTGCAGCCCAGCGAGGTAATTTCAAGGGTAGGTTTACTGTGACAACCAGCTGTTATTTCCCCAAAAGGCCTGGGGCAGGAGCTATGAACTCACCTACTGAAACAACCTCCACTTGCTTAATGCTTAATCCTAGAATTGCCCAAGCCCTGAGAAATAGAAGTGCACTGAGGGGGGGGTGCATCAGGTTGAATTTATTCACTGAGAGCTCAGCTGCTCTAAATGCTTCTGGATCCCCTTTACAGGGTGTACACCAGAAATAAAGCACGTAAGAAGAAAGCTTTACCAAGTGCCTGTTCTCAGGCACACCGGGTTAATAGGTCCAAAGGAGCACCCAGAGCAGTGTCTGCAGACAGTGAAGTCACTGAGAACCAAACCAGGCACAGTATTAGTCATATACAGCAGCTTCCTTTGAAGTCTTTATTCCAGTAATGTCTTAAAAGCATTTAATTAAGGGATCACAGAAGGCTGCACACACGGGGCCAGCAGCTCTGAGCAGGAAGGACTACAGTAATCATGGCATTAGTTCCAAGGGTAACACTTTCCCAGCCTAGGAGTACACCCCTAAGTGGTGTTCAGGTGAAAGACTGAACTCTTCTATTGGGTAACCACAATAGTCTAGAGGGGATTTCACTCTGATTTTGTAGGAGGAAGAAAAGCCTTAGAGATCCTTTAACTCCTGACACTGTAAACCTGAGGTTCTTGCATCCTTAAACCATATGATACCACAAATCCCCCTCCATCACCATAAGGAAACCACACTTACCTCTGCAAAGATGCTCAACAGGGTTCTGTGGCACTGCTCACCTGCCTCCGTGGAGGTCCACGTCCTGATGCAGGGAACAAGAGCATCAAGCAGCAGCCCTGTGAAGGCATCACTTGGTGGGAGACAGCTATTGTTAGGGTGAGGACCCCTCCACTGCAAATAAGCCCTAGGCTATGTCATCTGGAAACCTGCCCATCACCTCTTATCTCCTAAAGGGAACTGACTGCTCTGAGGAGCTGATCCCTTTACACAGTTAAGGGAAGCTTTGTTGGCTGCTCTGGGGAAACACTCATTTTTATTCCTAAATAGAAAGTTCAGATTCTTAATCAAATTCTCAAGTTGTCTGCTAGTACAAAGCTATGCTCCTAAGTGTGGATTTTTAATATATAGTGAGGAAGAAGAAGAAGAAAGCTCAGGATCAAGCCAAACCACAGGCAGCTAACCACATGCACATACTACACAAGTTCAGGAAGAGATGCTGAACGTCAGCTGGGAAGCCTGCAGCCATCCTGTCACATCAGCTTGGACAGCTTGCAATGTGGAACTCAATCCCTTCTCACTGACCTCACTGCCATGTATGCCCATAAACAGGAGTGGCAGGATTCTCCAGTGCAGTGTCTCATCTCTATTAGCTAAAGGCAGCTTTCTTCCCATCAACAGATTAGCTGCTAGGCACAGGAGTGTCTATCAGTCGATGCCCATTTTCCCTAGCTATAGTTTCCCTAGGCCCCAGCTACCACCTTCAAAGGACAAGCAGCAGGTTCCTCACACTACTACATCAAAATCTTGCTTTGAGTTAGAGCTTTCAACTCAGTTAAGGGTTAAACTGAGAAGAGAAGAAGACAATAGAGAAGTCTTAAACCTAGAGGAAAAATAAGGCAGAGGAGACAGTTTAGGACACAAAAAGCCTTTATGTTTGAGAAGTTAACCATTTCAACAGAAGACTCTGAAGTATTATTGCAACTACCGTTACATTGGACAGTCAAGGATACAAAACTGCTGATAGAAGCAACAGTGGAGAGCACCAAATTAAAAAAATGCATGCTTCAGCACAACTGCACAGATTCCTCCTCTCAACGAACACTTGCCTGCTCAGACTATACTTAACTCCTACCCATTCCAACTTTTATGCCTCATCCTCCTCTCCTTCCTCTTCAAACTCGCCCTGCTCGTCGGCAGTGGCGTCCTGGTATTGCTGGTATTCAGAGACCAGGTCGTTCATGTTGCTCTCCGCCTCGGTGAACTCCATTTCATCCATGCCCTCACCCGTGTACCAGTGCAAGAAGGCCTTGCGCCGGAACATGGCCGTGAACTGCTCCGAGATCCTCTTGAAGAGCTCCTGGATGGCCGTGCTGTTGCCGATGAAGGTGGCCGACATCTTGAGGCCGCGCGGGGGGATGTCGCAGACAGCCGTCTTGACGTTGTTGGGGATCCACTCCACAAAGTAGCTGCTGTTCTTGTTCTGCACGTTGAGCATCTGCTCGTCCACCTCCTTCATGGACATGCGGCCCCGGAAGATGGCGGCCACCGTCAGGTAGCGGCCGTGGCGGGGGTCGCAGGCGGCCATCATGTTCTTGGAGTCGAACATCTGCTGCGTCAGCTCGGGCACCGTCAGGGCGCGGTACTGCTGGCTGCCGCGGCTGGTCAGCGGGGCGAAGCCCGGCATGAAGAAGTGCAGCCGCGGGAAAGGCACCATGTTGACCGCCAGCTTGCGCAGGTCGGCGTTCAGCTGGCCGGGGAAGCGAAGGCAGGTGGTCACGCCGCTCATGGTGGCCGACACCAGGTGGTTCAGGTCCCCGTAGGTGGGAGTGGTCAGCTTCAGCGTGCGGAAGCAAATGTCGTACAGGGCCTCGTTGTCGATGCAGTAGGTCTCGTCCGTGTTCTCCACCAGCTGGTGCACGGAGAGGGTGGCGTTGTAGGGCTCCACCACCGTGTCCGACACCTTGGGCGAGGGCATGACGCTGAAGGTGTTCATGATGCGGTCGGGGTACTCCTCCCGGATCTTGCTGATCAGAAGGGTGCCCATGCCAGAGCCCGTGCCGCCGCCCAGCGAGTGGGTCAGCTGGAAGCCCTGCAGGCAGTCGCAGCTCTCCGACTCCTTCCGCACCACGTCCAGGACAGAGTCCACCAGCTCGGCACCTTCCGTGTAGTGCCCCTTGGCCCAGTTGTTGCCGGCCCCGCTCTGACCTGGGGAAGAGACCGCAAGCAAGATGCTACCTTGGCAGCCAAAGGACCACAGAGGAAATCCTACATCTCCTGTCCTGTGAGGCTTATCCCTCCCACCCATCCCAACTGTGCTATGGAGCTTCAGGTCCCACAGGGGCACCTGCATGCTCACTCTGAGTGTTCTGTGCATGAAGCTCCCACTTTTAAGACTCCCTCGCATGGTTACTCACCAAAGACAAAGTTGTCAGGACGGAAGATCTGTCCAAAGGGACCAGAACGCACGGAGTCCATCGTGCCAGGCTCCAAGTCCACCAGGATGGCACGGGGGACATACTTGTTACCTGAGGGAGGAACAAGAACAGTGTTCGCAAAGTCCTGCTGTGCTCCCTTTCACCGCCCTGCAATTTGCTACCCGGGGTGCTGATGGTTCAGGGAATTCGGAGCGAGGTGGTTGGGGCTGGGAGCACAAAGCAGCCATTGAAGCTGCACAGGCAAGCGCATAAACGGAGGGGCGTTACCGGTGGCTTCATTGTAGTAGACGTTGATCCTCTCCAGCTGCAGGTCGCTGTCCCCATGGTAGCTGCCGGTGGGGTCGATGCCGTGTTCATCGCTGATCACCTCCCAGAACTGTGCACACCAGGGATCGGGGGGATTGAAGAGGAGCCATTAGGGCCACGCCCTGCCGCATCCCGCGGCCAAATCCCCGCCACGTGGCTCTCGGCGATTCGCTCCCGCAACCCCGTTTGCCCCAGACAACGACGGGAGGGGTGTGGCACGGGGTCGGTGTCTGCTTGACCCACTCGCTCGGGACCCTCACGGCCAGACCCTGGGGCTGCCCCACCCCATGGCCATCGCGGAACGCACCGCCGCCCCCCCACCAGTCCCCACCGAGGAGCACATCGACAGCGGGAAGGTAGAATCCTCCCGAGAGCGCTTTCCCCAGGGACACGCGGTTAGAACGGGCACCGCCCCGCAGCTGGCACTGCCACAAAGCCCCGGGTAACGGAGCACGGCACCGGCCCATACCTTGGCGCCGATCTGGTTGCCGCATTGGCCGGCCTGGATGTGCACGATCTCACGCATGGTGTCGGTACCCGCAGCTCCTTCTGCCGCCGCCTTCTCGTCCCCCTTCCGCACTCGCCGCTGCAGCGGCCGCGCCCCTCCAG
>VWZI01002458.1:735045-763356 GCA_013396835.1 Psilopogon haemacephalus | reverse complement strand
CCGCCTGGGAGCGGCGCTGCCGCTGCCGCTGCCGGTTCGAGTCTGACAGCGGGGACAAAGGAGCCGAGGGCGGCGGTGGCTCATACGTCAACCGGCCCCGCTGCTGGCGGCCGCCCTCCCCCAGCCCTCTCGCAGTCTTTTGTTCCCCCTACACGAGCGGCTTTCCCTGCCGCAGAACCAGCCGGTGCCGCGGAGGGAAAGAGGGGGGAGTTGTGGCTATCCCCGACCCTCCGCTGGTGCCTCCGTTCGCACGGTGAGGACGGGAGACTCCCCTTACCGCGGGGACACCACGCACCACCAGGCATCACCAAGCCCTGGTAACGACCGTACCGCACAAGCCGTACCGCATTAACCCGGTTCATCCACTCCCGGTAGGACCCGGGGGCGTGTCCCCCTCCCCAAGACCGCGTCTTGTAACCTCTGCCATCCACCCTGCCCTACATACAGCCGTCCCCTGAGCGATCCCCTCCTGGGTTGCCCCCCGCTCCGTGATGTCTAGCTCAGCTTTTTATTCTCTGCCCAAAAGGGTCGGATTCAGTCCCCTCAGCTGAGCCGAGAGCCGCTCTCTAGGAAAACGAGCGGCGCCAGGAGGGAGGTTCCCACGCTGGGGGCGGCCACCCTCCAGCCAGACAATAGAGCAGGCAGGTGCCGCTGCATAGGGGCCGGGGGCTTGGGTGGGGGAGGGCACAGGACATTTTCCCCTTGCTCTGCGGCAATCGGTCCTTAAACTCGCAGCGCTTTGTGGCTTCCTTGCGGATTTAACACCCCAAAGGGATGAGAAAGAAAAAAAGGGGGAAGGAAGGTTAATGTGTATCCCGGAGATGCTCTCCCTGGTGTATTTCGCGCAGCCCTGTATGGAACCGGGGGCACGACAAGGGCAGGGCATATGCCCACTGAGGAGGAGGAGGTCGGGAGGAGGAAGAGCCCTTTGGTGCGGTCAGCTTGACGTGTCGGCTCCTCCTCGGTATCGCCTGTTCCATATCGGGATTTGTGTCGGGATGGGAGGGTGTGGCTGTCCCGGGAGAGTGCCCGGAGCGCCAGCAAAGGCAGGCACCAACCCTACCCCCCCTCAGCCAGCCCGCTCCAGTGACTGAATGAATACTACAGAGATTCTGGAGGGGTAGACTCAAGTCCATCACTGTTTCCAGCCCACATTTCTTCAGTACTGTCTCTCTTTTGTTCTATTCATGTGCTGAACTCCCTCATCTGTCTAAGCTGCTTTCTGCCACCCTGCCTGTGGATCACCCCAGACCTGGTTGTACGTTCTTCCAAAGCAGTCTGCAGGACAGGCCGGCCTCTTCTGATTGACATGCCGATGCACCCACACCTTTCTTTTGTTCTCTTTACAGGGAGAAGGCATCCCAGTTCCAAAAAAGGGGAGGTGGAAAATTCACTCCCAGGTTTGTCTCTTCGGTAGCGATTTTGGTATAAATAAATCAAATCACTGCCACACCCTTCCCCCCCCCCCCACCCGTGAGATGTTTTTCCTGGTGTAAAGCCAGGAGCGATTTAATTATTTGGTTGACTACGCTTGGCGAACAATGTGGAGCTTTAATTCCGAGTGAACAGTTTCAGCGGCATGTTAGCCGCATAATCAACGTCCACATCTAGAACGCCTTGGTTAAAAATACCTGGCAGGTTAGCAGCTCCAGCAGACCACTGCCTGCTGCAGGTGATCGCTCAGAGCAACTCCACTCTTCCCGTGGCTGCGGTGGGTGTGATCCTGGAGCAGCAAGAATCAGTTACAGTCGAGCTGCTGCAAAACACAGGTACCGGGACAGCTCGCTGCTGTGATTCCCGAGTCGTCTGTGCATCATAATCAGTTATTTACTGGAAGGATTATTGACATTTCAGCCTGAAAGCTGTTTTTACACATCCTCCATACCTAGGTTAAGCTCTTTCCCGACAGCTTGAGGCTTCAAAGGAAGCCATTTTAAAATCCAATTCAAGGAAAAGAGATTATTAACACCGGAGGAAAGAAAACCCGCCCCAAGGGCTCGATCTTAGAGAAACTCACCCCCGGCCACTTGATCCTAACAGAAATTAATTCACATTTTTAATGGTGGGGGGGAGAATCCAAGTAGCTCTTCCGCATAGAACTTGTTGAAGCTGGAAGAGGAAAAGAACATGAAATGGTTATTTTTGGAATAAACAGCTGCATTACAGAGGGATGAGGGGAAAATCCGTGTCTGGATTTTCTGCAGCCCATAGACAAGAGGCAAAGAGGAGACCTCAGACATGATCCAGCTTCATTTGAAGGTGAGAGTTTGCCACAAAGGGTTTCCCAAAGGTTCAGCACAGCTGAATTGGGAATTACTCGCAGGGAAATGAGCTGCTCAGCTGCCGGTGCCCCTCTCTCCTCTCTCTGTATTTGCCTCACATCGGTGTGTCTGTCGGCTCAGCCCCTGCTCCAGCCCCAGGGCTGGCCCTGGCTGGATTCCTCCAGCCCCAGTCTCCCCGGCAACCACCCTCCCACCCCAGCAGAAANAAAAAGAGAGAGAATGGAACAAAACCACCAACAACAAAAAAGTCTACAACATTTTCACTCACCAGGCTCCTTTCCCAGGGTAGAAAAGCAGCACGGCGGCTGAAATTCCGCCTCACAAGGTTGTTTCTCAGCCGTCCTCACTGGATGTGACAGAGAAGAAATAACATGACCTCAGTTAAGAGTTTGCTTAATGAAGCTCAGAGGATCAACCCACTTTTATCCAATGTATCCTCTCCCTCTCCCTGGATTTTGTGGTTCACATCCTCCCAGCTGCAGGGTTGGGTGTGATCACTGGCACAGCCTCTGTCTTAAGCCACTGAAGGGGTCACCAATGAAGGCCCCCATTCCCTCGCAGGGTGCAGGAGGTAGTAAAAGGCAGCTATCTAAAGCCAAGGGGATGACTCCATCATTTCACTACATGATAAGATATATGTGAGTTTGTCTAATGTCCTGCAGCAGGGTTTGCAGGTCAGTAGGATTTGTTTCTGAAGAAAAACTTGCTTGTCTTTTCACTAATTGCACTGGGTTGGAAGGGAACCTCAAAGTCATCTTGTCCAACCCCCTGCAGTCAGCAGGATCACCTCCATCTAGGTTAGGCTGCCGAGGATCACATCAAGTTCTAGCTTTAATGTCTTCAGAGTCAGGGTGTCCACCACATCCCTGGGCAACCTGTTTCAGTGTCTCACCATCCCCACCATGAAGAACTTCCTTCAGATGTCCAGACCAAAACTCCCCTGCCCCAGTTTCAAAACATTGCTCCTCATCCTATCACCACAGGGCCTTGCAGACAGTCCCTCCCTAGACTGTAGGTCCCCTTGAGACATTGAAATGTGGTTAGAAGGGATTTGCACTTTCCTGCAATTTAGCAAATCCAGACCTATCAGCAGCTCTAAGACATGCATCCACCTCGTGGCTCACTGTCACGTTTTATGGGTCATGTCCCAGCTGTGGCTCCTCTCATAAAGGTGCGAGTGACTTACAGATCTTGAAGTCATACCTGAACATCCAGTAGTGGCAGAATACTGCTCAGGATGGTCTGAAATGAAAAATCCTAACCTCAGATTAAGGAGTCAAGCTGTGGCACCCTCATCAGCAAGAGTTAAGCAGGGAGAAGCCCCAGAGCAGGCTCTAAGGGTCACACCAGCACCTTTCGTGTGCGTAGCGCCATGTGCTGTGAAATCAGTCCCCCCCTCAGCACATGTGCATCTACTGCAGTGTCGTTTCTTATTTCATCCCATTCATACTGAGGCTTATGGGTATGCCCTTGTGTGAGAAGCAAATGATAACTCAAGCATCTAGTAACACCTCCAGCTGCATGTGATAGACGAGAAGACAAACCACAAAAGTGTAAAAGGAGAGACGAGAGATCGTCCCACTAATTAGAAAATAATGGAACGAGGAGAAGCAAAGAGCAGGCAGGAGGCAAAGGGCAGTTCTCCTGCAATCAGGTGGGAATGCTGCTGAGAAATTGATCCTCTCTCTCTAATCAATGTGCTCGCCTGGCCACCATACGTGGCAAGGTGCTGTACGGATGCTGGTGTCCCCAGGCCGACGTCGGGAAGGCATTTTGATTCCTCTGTGCTCAGCTTTCCAGGCATAAATATTAATAAGGTTCCAGCCCCAGTGCTGGTGCTGATGCAGCTGTTTCTACATTTATGTGGAACAGTCTCAGTGAACGCAAAAGAGCGAGGCATGAAAGAAAAGAGCCACTTGCTTGTCCCACTTATTCTTGAGATCTGCTCACAGCCTTTTTTTGTCCTAAGCAGGATTTTTTTAATGTACATGTGTGTCTGCGTGTTTGGCCTGAACTGAGATTGGGCTAATTTGCATTGTTTGAGGCTCTGGTTGCAAATGACAGTGTCAGAGGGTAAACCCACTGTTGGACCCTTGTTTGTTGCTATCAGATCAGGCTCTGGAAGCGCAGCAACACAGAAGCCACATGGCCAGCAAACATTCCTTTTTTTTTTTTTTTTTTTTTCCCTTTCATCCTTAAACATTATTTCTCTCCACCCTAGAGACTCATCCTTGAAACCTCGAGAGCAACATGCTGCCCTGCATCCTTACCAAGTGGAGTTTCTACCAAACCCATTGCTAGGATTTGTTCTCTTAAGGAAGCAGGAGTCGTTGTAAACTGCTAGAACAAAGCATTTATCTCTTCCAAGGTCTTCTACCACCACCCTGCTCGCTCCTCCCTGCAGTAATATTGCGGCTGGCAGCACTGCTCCCTGTAACGCAGAGTCTGCTGTCAACTTGTTAACACTTTCTGGTTTCCCTTTGCAAAAGGTGTGGCTGTGCAAAAGAATTCTGAAGATCATATCAAGCTGCTCTCAGGTGCCTCTGAAATCTCTGAAATGCATCTTCCAGAAGCCTAAAAAGGAGAATAAATATAATTCTGAAGAGTTAAAAAGAAGAAGAATTAAAAAAAAAATTTAAAAAAGAAAAAAAAAAAAAAAAAAAAAAAAAAAAAAAAAAAAAAAAAAAGGCCCCAGGCCACTCATATGTGTATTAAATCTCTGGCTTAGTGGAGAAGAAAATTACTGTTTGGAAGAGTTTCTTTCTTCCCAGAATCAGTTGTCCTTTCTTGTTGGGCTGGAGGGGATGATCTAGGTACCATGATCTTGCAGAAGGAAAAAAGCAGCATTTAGGAGGGGTTGTGGAGGGGGAGTGCAGAAGAGAAGCGAAGAGCTTCAGCATGCTGTCAGTACAGCAGCACAACCTCGCTGCTGATGGCAGGAGACAAAGGCTTTGATCATCTGCTCTATAAAAGCTGGGAGCATCCTTGCCAGGCTGGGATCTGCAGCAGAGATTAAAACAGTCTCCAGCCCTTCCTTCCCCTGGTGCTCGCAGGAATTTCTGCTACTGCAATTGCAGCAATGTGGAAAAGGGGGCAAAACTGGGATGTGACATCATCACCCAGGGGAAGCAGGGGAAGGAGTCGACCTGTGCCTGTGGAGCTGCAGAGGTTTTACAGGTGAAAGACTCATCTTTGCAAGGGTGAGGATGCAGGAATAGAATAGAATAGAATAGAATAGAATAGAATAGAATAGAATAGAATAGAATAGAATAGAATAGAATAGAATAGAATAGAATAGAATAGAATAGAATAAGCCAGGTTGGAAGAAACCTCCAAGATCATCCAGTCCAACCTATCACCCAGCCCTATCCAATGGCACTAAGTGCCCCATTGAATCTTTTAATGAACATCTCCAGGGACAGTGACCCCACCACCTCCCTGGGCAGCCCATTCCAATGCCAATCACTCTGTGAAGAATTTCTTCCTAATATCTAGACTATACCTCCCCCAGCACAACTTGAGACTGTGTCCCCTCGTTCTGTTGCTGGTTGCCTGGGAGAAGAGACCAACCCCTACCTGGCTACAACCTCCTTTTAGGTAGCTGTAGACAGCAATGAGGTCACCCCTGAGCCTCCTCTTTCTAGGCTAAACAGTCTCAGCTTCCTCAGCCTCTCCTCACAGGGCTGTGCTCCAAGCCCCTCACCAGCTTTGTCACCCTTCTCTGAACACGTTCCAGTACCTCAATATATGATAGAGAGAAAGGTATATGACAAGGAATGCTGAGTAACTCTAGTGATCAAAGAGCAGGTTATTCTCACCCTATCCAACTGATCAGCAAAACTCCTGACATGCTGTGCTGGTTTGAGGCTAACTGGAACATTTTAATGAGAAAAATTAGATTATAGGCTGTGAAAAAAAAAAACCAAACCAAAACAAAACAATGCAGATGTCTACTTCACTCATAGGTTTGCTGAGATGTATAAAAACAAGGACATAAACACAGATAAGAGCCTCACTGTGTCTGAGCTCCACTGGTGCCTCTCTCTCTCCCTGGGTTCTAGCTGGATCTGTGTAACCCAGCTAATCAATTCTGCTTCTAACCTCCCTTGCCAATCTCTCCTACCCGGCAGAGAAGGAGGATCAAGAAAAGAAGAGAAGACCCACGGGGCACATTGAAAACTGATTTCCATTATAAGGGATACAAAGTTATACTCAGCCCAGAGAATGTACCATGGATACAACAAATGAGAAAGAATCCTCAAGTCAAGGATGGTTAGCAAGGCCCTCCAGGGGTGGGGAGAAGCAGGAGAAGAAAGAAGAGGAGGAACAGACCCAAGAAAATCCACCCACCCTCGGCAAATTTCCCCCTTTATACTCAGCATGATTTTTGTGGTCCTGAATACATCTGTGGCCAGCTCAGGTCAGCTGCTCTGGCTGAATCCAAGCTGCTAACACCCTGCAGCCTGTGGCTGACCCAGGATTTCATCACAGGACAGCTTCTCAGCCTTTCAAAAGCTCAGTTCCATCAGACCTTCATGCCTTTCACCTCTTCCCTGTCAGGTCCCAGGTGTGTAACAGCCCAATTTACCTGAAAGTCTTTCTGCACCTGCTGGCTTCTACACACTGCAGCTGGTGTTTGTAAGATGCTCTGGGATTCTCCTTTTTGAAGTGATCTCTCTGCATGTAAAATGTGATTTTCAGTCAACTGTGTAAGCCTCTTCTTGTTCCTGAGGGGAGCAATGAGTCACTCTCTTGGTGCCTCTCATCCAGCAGTTAGGGACCCTCATATCTTAAATGCTCTGATGGATCTAAGACAAGTTCCTTCTATGACTCATATAATAAGAGAAGGAAAATTTCTCATTAGATAACAGTAGAAATTTGGTTTGGTTCAATATCTTCAGCAATGACCTGAAATGGGGGATTGAGCAAGTCTGCTGGTAACACAAAACTGGGAGAGGTGGCTGACACCCTGTCAGGTTGTCTTGTTCAGTGAGATCTGGACAGGCTGGAGAGCTGGGAGAAGGTAAACCTCATGGTGTTCAATAAGGATGAGTGCAAGAGGAGGTGTTCTGGGGAGGAATAACACCAGGCACCTGTATATGTTGGGGGCTGCCTTGCTGGAAAGCAGCTCTGTAAAGAAAGACCTTGGAGTCCTGGTGGACAACTGCCATGGGCCAGTAATGTGCTCTTGTAGCCAAGAGGACGAACAGCATCCTGGAGTGCTTCAAGAAAAGTGTGTCCAGCAGGTCTAGGGAGGTTCTTCTCCTCCTCTACTCTGCCCTCCATGTCCAGATTTGGGCTCCTCAGTTAAAGAGAGACAGAATCTGCTGGAGAGAGCCCAATGGAGAGCCATAAGGGAGATTTGGGGAATTGAGCATCTCTCCAATAAAAAGACTGAGAGACCTGTGTTTGTTTAGTCTTGAGAAGGGAAGGCTGAGAGGGGATCTTCTCAGCATCTATAAATGTCTGAGGGGTGGGTGTCAAGATGAAGGTAATGGTCTCTTTTTGGTGGTGCCTAGTGATAGGGCAAAGAACAATGGGCACAAACTGGAACACAGGAGGTTCCACCACAACACGAGGAGAAACTTTGTGGCGAGAGTGATGGAGCACTGGAATAGGCTGCCTGGAGAGGTTGTTGTTGTTGTGGGGCACTCCAAATCACTTCTTTCCAACCTAAACCTTTCTATGATTCTATAAGCATCCCTGTGAAGATTTCCCAACTGGATGAGAAGCTGTAAACAAACCTTACCTAGTTCTGTCTATAGTTTGGTGGCAGGGCTTTTCAGCAAAATAAAAGTAATTCTATTTTTAGAATTCCTGCCTTGGCCAATTAATTCCCAGCCATATCAGTTGTGGAGTCTCTTTCTCTGGTCACTTTCAAAACGAGCCTGGATGCATACCTGTGCTGCCTGTCCTAGGTGACCCTCCTTTGGGAAGGGTGTTGGACTAATAGACCTTTGGAGGTGCCTTTCAACTCCCAACATTCTGTGATTCTGACCAGAGGAAATGGCCTCAAGTTGTCTCTGAAGAGCACCTCAGGTGAACTGCTCCATAAAACCATCTGCTTCTCTCTGCTGGTGAAGTGAGCCCCACACAAATCTGCATTACCTGCAGGTGTCTAACTCCAGGATCTCATCACCACCATCACCACCACCTGTGTGGCTCCCAGCAGATCTTTTGTATCCCGAGCAGAAAGCTGTGCTTATTTTATTCCTCCAATGCTTCTGTCCTGGGGTAGTTTTCCTGTTTCAGCTGGTGGCCTTTGCCCCTTGCTGAGGTCTGAGCAAGCAGAGAGATGAACACATTTCAGAGGGAAGCATTCGGTGTACGCAGCCAAGTCTTGCTCCCTTCCAAGGTGAATTTTGTCACCTATTTGTCTGTAGTTGTCACGGGCTAAACACCATTTAACAACATGCTGTAGGGATAGAGAGGGGCTGGTTTTCAAGCCCCAGCCTCTGCATATACTCACCTTGTCAGAGGTGACAGAGGGATGCCTTAGACCAGCACAAGCCTGCTGCGGCACCAGCAGCAAGGTGGGGAAAGGCATACCTGGAGTCTGCCATCATCCATACCATAATGCTTTGTGTGAGCAGCAAGTGACAAATGTAGGGCAGAGGAGGTGGCCTGTGGCCCCCCTTCCCACCCCCCCTTTTTCTTCGAGTTGATCCTGTGCCATGGGATGTTGGACTGTGGCAGCTGAGCTGCCTCCCGGGGGGTTAGCGGCAGCACAGGCAGAAATGAGCAGAGCTGAGGAGCTGTCTTCTGGCAGATGTCAGAGGAACCAGAGCGGCTTAGGGAGGAGCAGTGAGGGACAGAAGCTTCCTTTCTTTCACCATTTCTTCAAGATAAAAGTGCTGTTTCAGGATTTGAAAGTAGAAATCTTGATTTCCAGACAGGTATGAAATGGGAGGTGGAGGAAATGCTGATAGAAGACCCACACCTTGAGTATTGGGCTCAGTTCTGGAGCCCTCAGTACAAGAAGACTTTGAGGTGCTGGAGTGGGTGCAGAAAAGGGCAATGATGCTGGTGAAGGGTTTGTAAAACAGCTGAGGGAGCTGAGGTTGTCCAGCTTGGAGAAAAGGAGGTTGATGCAAGGCACTCATGCTCCCTACAACTACCTGAAAAGAGGCTGGAGCCGTGTGGGGATTGGTCATTTCTCACAAGAAACAAGAGATAGGACTAGAAGAAATAGCCTCAAGTTGCACTGGGGAGGTTTAGGTTGGATATTAGAAGAAACTTCTTCACCAAAAGCATTGTCAAGCCCCGGAACAGGCTCCCCAGGGAGGTGGTTGAATCCTCATCCCTGGAGTTGTTTAAGAGGCACAGACATAGTGTTACAGGGCATGGGTTAACACCAGACTTGCTAGAGTTAGATAATGATTGGGCTTCACAATCCTGAAGGTCTTTTCCAACCAAAATGATTGTTTGTTCCTTAAGCAGAGATGATGACTCTGCCTGTGGTGTGAAGATGGTTTCAACTGTGAAGGGCTCATAACTATCACTGTGCCATCTGCAGTTACACCAGCAACAGACAGTATAGTTAAGGGAAATCCTTTTTCAGTAACCCCAGCATGGTGGGGGTTTGAAGAGACCTCTGGAGATTATTGATCTTAAAGCAGACTGCCCACAATCACAATGTTGAGGAAGGTTTCAAATTTCTCCAGAGGAGATACCACAACCTTTCTGGGCAGCCTGCTCCAGCTCTCTGACACCCTCACAGCAAAGAATTTTTTCCCATATGTTCAGACAGAAAATGACCAAGCTTTTGAAAATTAGGACTAAGGATACCTGGCTCAGCTATGGTCTGATGGAAGTGTGCTGGGCACATCCACACCACCTCTCATGGTCCCCTGTTCTCCTGAGCTCAGCCAACCCGAGTCGGTGGCTTCGTAGAACCCCCAGACCTCTCAAGAGCTGAATAGGTCGCCAAGATCTTCTTTCTTCTCTTGCCCCGGAAGGCTGCAGAGCATCACTCCAGCCCCCGAAACCCCCGGGGCTCCTGCCGGGTGGCTCCGGGGAGCCGCTGTGCTCCGTGGTACCGGCAGTGCTGCCATCTAGTGGCGTTTCTCCAGCCCTGCAGCCGCACCAGTGGCGGCTTCCGCGGAGCCCGCGGCCGGTGTAGAGGTTGGCGGACACGGACCGGGAGGAGTGTGCCTGGCCCAGGGCGGGGGATGAGCCCCCTGGAAGCAGGAGTGTGCAGCGGGGAGAGGCTGGGGACGGGGGCACGGAGGGGATGCGCTCCGGGATCCTGCATGCACGGCGACAGGGTGCAAGCGCCGGGGGGAGGCCGTGTAGGCATTGTCTGCCAGGGAGGCGGCGATGTGCGGTTGGGACCGTTCGGTGGGTGGCGTTACCGACGGCGAGGTCTGTGCACGGAGGAGTGTCCCGGGAAGGAGCCGTGCACGGCACGGGCGGGGGAGCCTTCGCGGGGAAACCCACCCTGGGGAACCTGCACCGACACAGCCACCCGCCAGGTGCCGGACGTGGCGTGAGCGGGGCGGGAGCGGCGGGGCGGAGCGGAGCGGAGATCCTCCTCCCCGGGCGGCGGAGACAGCGGGAGGCCCGTCGGGGCCTTGCTTGCTGCGAGCCTGGCCAGCGCGGGAGGAAAGGCCGATGGAGGAGGAGGAGGCGGCGGCGGGCGATGGGGCGGCGGTGGCGGCGTCGTCGGGCGGCATCGCCCTGCACGACTTCAGCGGGCGGCTGGGCGAGCAGCGAGTGCATTTCCACGCCATGAGGCTGCAGGATTCGCTCTTCCTCTGGGTGGGAGCCGCGCCCGCCCTCGCCAGCCTGGCCGTCGCCATGTGCAGTCCCCGGGTGAGTGTCCCCGCAGCATCTCCCGGGATGCTGCCGAGGCGCGGGGTACGGGTGGAAGGTGGCCGGCGGGATCCCCCGCTCGGCTCCTCGCCGGGGACTGAGCCCTGCTCTTTGTGCTCTTTTCGCAGGACAGCATCCCGGTGGCTGCCTCGCTGCTGGGGGACCCGTCCGACACCGCCTCCGCCTCTCTGGCCCGACGCTTGGGTAGGTGCGGGGGTGGCGCTCGGGGAGCAGGCAGCTCATGGGCACACTCAATATTGTTTTGTTGGAGGAGACCTTTCAGATTATCAAGTCCATCGCGACCAGTAAACCGCAGCCTTCGGCACCACATCTACACTGGTTTTAGATCTCTTAAGGCGTGGGGACTCGCCCCGCTACCTTGGGCAGCCTGTTCCACGGCTTGCCAACCCTTTGGATAAAGAAATTGTTCCTCCCGTCCAACGTAAATTACCTCTGGCACAACTTGAGGCTGTTTCTTCTCATCCTATCACTCGTTCTTTGAAAGAAGAGACCAGCCCCTACCTTGCTCCAAGCTCCTTTCAGGTGGTTGTAGAGGGTGAGATGGTCTCCCTTGAACCTCCTTTCCTCCAGACTAAACAACCCCAGCTCCTTCAGCCACCCCTCACAAGACTTATTCTCCAGACCCTTCATCAGCTTTGTTGCCCTTCTCTGGACCTGCTGCAGCACCTCAAAGTCTTTTATAGTGAGGGCCCCAAACCTGAACCCAGTATTCAAAGTGCAGCCTCACCAGTGCCCGGTACCAGGGGCTCTGGTCTGTGCTCTGGTCTTGCCACCCACACTATTTCTTATAGAACATGTGGGTTGGGCCTGGGCAGGACCATTTCTGGTGGCCTTTGGCCCATCTGCCCTGGTGTGGTTTTCACTTATTTCAGAAGCATCCAAAAGTACTGCAAGGCTTTTCAGTAACTAACAGCATTTTACATCAGGCTGAAATGGAGCTGGCAGTCACCAGGCTTGTGCTGCCTACTTTAGTGATGCACAGCAGAGTTTTTGCTCAACGTGCCAGTGCTCAGGTACTTGTTCAGTTCTTCTATGGCTGCATCCAGCACAGCAGGAGTGGAGAATGCCATACTGGAAACCTGCATGATACAGGTTAAGGGCTTGCTTAAACACCATCCTCACCTTAACATAAAAGCAAACTAGAGCTGTTTGGCTCTGACAACTCTGTTTTGCGTTTTAGCCAGCAAGACCAAAAAACAGATCTTCGTCAGCTACAACCTTCAGAACACAGACAGCAGTTTCACCTTGCTCATAGAAAACAGGATCAAAGAAGAGATGTTGGCTTTCCCAGAGAAGTTTTGACTTTGGACTGCTGTGAAACAACCTGAAGTTTTTGTTTTAGAAAAACTGGTTGCAAGTTTCACGCTGACATCGAGTTGATATATTTGGGTTGTACTGTTTTGATTGAATTTGCAATTATTAAATACAGATGGGTGTAAATAGCCATGGACCTGGAATTGTTTATTCCCTCCCTCCCTCCCCCCCAGTTTGCTGCCTTGTTAAGCAGGGATTGAGAGAGTAGAGTAGAAAATAGGCTGCAGTGTGGGAACATCATTGTAAAAGTGCCTGGCTTCTGTTCAGTACTGGGATCTACTGGGAAATCACTCCAAATTCTAACTCTACAATTGATCTGCCACGGAGTAGGACTGAACAGAGTATGCCAGCTTTTAGTTGTCTAGTAAAAAATCCTCTCACTTTGGCACTATAAAGCTGTGACATAAATATTAGTTTCCTCAGGCCTTGGGTGACCTGTTCTAGTGGGAGATGTCCCTGCCTATGTTGGCAGGGAGGGGGAACTGGATGATCTTGAAGGTCACTTCCAACCTAAACCGTTCTATGATTCCTCCTTTCAGCCCTGCTGGTTGTAGCAGTAGAGCTAAACTGGGTTTCCTTCTGTGTCTGGGGCACTGTGAACACCAAAAGGATTATCTGTACATCCCCAAGAAGATAAAAAACATACCTTGAATTGTGGAGCAATAGGTAAATCTGCTAGGTTGCTGGAAGAGCATCACGTGTGTAAACTAAGCAGATTCATCAGAAAAATCAGAGCAATCATCACCACCACCCAAAAGCAACCTGCTGCTCTCTGGACTTGCTTTTAGGTAGAGGGATTTCCATTCAAAAGCAGATCCAGAGGCTGTTGTGTTCAATGAGAAGCGCAGCTAAAAGGAAACTCGAGTGCAACCCCCCAAATCAGCTGTAGAGGCAACAGCATTGTGGGCACTGGGAGATGCTGTGGCACACCATGGCACTTGGGAGGAACACAATTAAGTTGCAGCTTCATTGCAAGTTGAGCCCTGACTCAGCCATAAGCTTATGACACAAAACTGGTGCTGCTGCTCTGAAGAAACACAGTGAACTTACCCTGCTGTGGTGCCAAAATCAGCAACTAAAAACTGTAACTGAGAAGTTGCTGATGTAGAAGGTACAGCCTCTGACAAGTCTCATCCAAAGGGGTCTGAACCCCCCCAAGGCTTTGATGTTGCAGGTCTGATGTGGGTATAGAGGGCACTTCCTTACCTGGTGGGATCAGGTCCTTGGCTGCAGTTCAGCATCAGAACAGCAAAAGCAACTACTGGAGAGTATTTTCTTTTTAATTTACACCACCCAGGAAACAGAGTCAACTGTTCTGTGATTGACTGTAAAGGATAATTAGTTACAAATCAATGTGCTGATTTAATTTGTCTGATTTACAGGCAGCTCACGCCGTTTGGAAAGGAAGGTAGGGCTGCTTGACGAGGTGTCACCAACCCATGACAATTGGTTAGCTGCAGCTGGGCTGTTCCAGAAGCCACTGCAAGAGAGGCAGACCACGGGAGAGCAAACTGATGGGACAATGTCATTTTATTCTGTACATTTACATACAAAGTTCTTCTCGGTAGGTACAACAGATGTAACATCATGCAGACATTTAACTTGTAAGACTTGTTTTCAGTACTTGATTTAAGCTTGTGCTATGAGGAAGCACCACCAGACTATTCATGGTCAGAAACATACAGTAACACGATTCTTTAGAACTTCACCAGAAACCCGAAACGGGGAGGGAGGTCTCACCCCACTGGACAGAACANATAAGAAAGAAGTAAGAAGAAGAAAAGAAAAGTGAGAGGGGAGATCATCCACCCTCCCCACTTCCATAGTGTTGTCTTATGTGCTGGCCACAGGCGCAACTTGACATTCACAGAGTTCAGTTAATGGCACTTCTGCTTCCAATTTGGTGACCTTTACTGTTCAGCTCCAGGAAGTGGCAACAAGTTAAGCAAAATATTTCCATTGAGAAAAAAAAAATAAAAAATTAAAAAAAAAAAAGAAAGAAACAAACACAAATCTGCTGAAGGAAACCTAAAAAAAGCAAATCACAGAACTGCCTTTTCTGAGCGGCCGCACAACAGCTGCGAACAGGCTGACTGTTGTTAGCCATTTGCAGTGTCTGGCCACAAAAGTATCACTGGAACACCTTAAAAAGGTGATAACCCCCCCCGAGATCAAGCATAGCATCACGTTCACATTTTTGTATAAACTTGCTAAGATGGAAAAAAGCCCTTAAATGGTAAACCCAAAGACAAACGCACTGATGGGCTGAGAGGTTACCGAAGGTTCACAAGGCCAAAATAGACAGGACAGCTTTGGCTTTGTGGTGGCCAGAAAGAGCCACCTGAGAAAAGCCTTTTCCTGGTGCTGGCTGTGGAGGAGATGCAGCTGAGGAGGTGATGGTGGAGCAGACCGAGGCTCCAGCAGAGCCCTGTCCCGCCCTGGGACCGGGCAGAGCAAAGCACCTCTTTTTATCCATCACCTGGTACCCAGCTCCTCCATACAAGATACACTTAAGCCAAGGCTTTACAACCCTGTGTGTATGGGGAAAAAAAAAAATCACAGAAGCATTCACCTTTCCAGGAAAAGGAGCAAAACTGGAGCTGCCAAGGCAGGAAATTAGTTTGTGGTTTATTGCCATGACAGAGGCAGAAGGCCAGACTGATTTGAGAAGCTGGGGCTCCCCACACTGCAGAAGATCAGTACCGACTAAATGCTTTCAGGCCAAAAAAAATAAACCACCCCCCCAAAAAAAGCAGGAAATCAAGTCAATTTCATAAGGATTTAATAATAAAAAAAAAAAAATTTAAATTGCTGCATGTTCCTGTCACCTTGCTTGGTTACTGTACAAATGTTGATGCATTTCAACAGCCATTCTCCTCCTTGGGCCTCTCTGTCAACAGAGGGCAACCACCAGCATGAGAAAGGATGGAGCACTGTGGACAGCAGCAGGCAGCACATCAGGACCATGCTGGAAGCAGCTCTGTGGATGGGCTACAAGAGCTGAACTGCAGCCTGAGCAGCCAGATGCAGAGCCCATGCAGGAGGGAACGGCTGGCCCTGCAGCAGGATGGATGGCATAATGCTGCTCCCTGCCTCTGCACTGCCAGCTTTGCCACTTTTAGGCCCCTTTTCTCTGCCTTGTTTTGCTTCTTCACTGTTTTGTTGGGGTTTTTTGTTTGTTTTTGTGGTAAGCCCCCTTTCCCCTCACCTCCCTCCCCATCTCCAGCGTGCGGGGCTTGCAACAAGCATCTTGTGTGGAAGGCAAAAAGTATTGCACAAATTTGGCACGTGAATACTGCACGAAGGGGGTAAGGGCTGGGATGTCTCCTGCAGGTGAGCACAGCCTGCAGAAGCCTCAGCACAGAGCAGAAAGAGCAGCAGCTGTGCCCACTCTCAAAAATAAAACTGGCGTGTAAGGAAGGTCAGGCTCTCCGTGTCCCAGCAAGTCTAGCAAAGGTGAAAAAAAAGATAAAAATTCCCAGTAATGTAACTTTGGGCCAAACTACCATCAACTGGTCCAGTGTTTCTTACCAGGCTCAAGAAGAACCCAGATGTCCATCCACATCTGTAGAAAAATCAGCAGCTCTAGGACAACATTGTTACTCTGAAGGCAACAATCTCTGTCGCTTCTGCAGGTTTCCCTGTCCCCATGCCCTTGTGGGCGACTGAGGCTGCTACTCTGCAATTTACTGGGGACTTCAGAGGGCAGCCTGATGGAGGATGGAAATTGTTAGGTACAGCAGTTAATCAACAATATACACAGCAAAAGAGGGAAGGGGGAGAGGAGGGAGAGGAGGGAAGTGCAAACGGGTGCTTTCCATGCGTGGGAGCAGGAGATGGACATCAAACCAAGTGGCAATCGAACGGACACACTCGACACAACATCAACATCCTGCTGCTCTGCTTATCTCGGCGTCTGCGCTGAGGAGCAGCCAATGGCTAATGGGTGGCCTGCGCCGGGCAGGAGGGGAGCCAGAGCAGGGAGGCTGACTGCAATGCAAGAAGCTCTTCCTTTGCTAAGTCCTCCCATTGAAGTCCTCACCACGTTCACGCAAGGGATGGCTGGTCTAGGGGCTAGAGAAGTCAGGTGCTCACTGTCAAAGTGCCACCTGCACAGTAGGAGACAAGCTGGATGTTCACTTTGCTCACCCTAGAGTAGGATCAAGCAAATTTAAGTAAAGTGGTTTGGTTTTGGTTTTTTTTTTTTTCGTTCTGAACGAAAAATTCTACAAGAGCAATAGAGGACCTGGGGGGGAAATCTGAGTGAGTTGACTGGATGCTCTTGAGTGAGAACAAGAAAACATCTGCCAAGAGAGCCAACAGCAGGCTGTAAATCATTATTCACAGGCTATCAACTCATTCCTATCAATTCATTCCTTTCCAGCGGTCATTTTGTCCACCTACGCTGTAGTCAAGGTCAGGCTTGATGGGGCTCTGAGTAACCTGCTCTAGTTAAAGGTGTCCCTGCTCACTGCAGGGGCACTGGACTAGCTGACCTTTAAAGGTCTTTTCCAACCCAATGCACTCCATTATTCTGTGCTTGAAAATCCAAACCTTGGTTCTAAATCCAGGTAAGGCAATGCCAGCACACTCATTTCCCAGGAGCAAGAATCCCATCTGTGCTGCCTTTCGGGACAAAAGTGCAGGCTTGTAGACCATGCTCCTTACTTTTTGTCCTTGCTGGTCTATGCCCTTCTCCTGGAGCAGTTCACTGGAGGGTTTGGGCCTCCCAGTACTTAAAAAAAACCATTCTGGGCACACCAAATCTTTCTATAAATTGGTTCAAATCATTTACATCATCTACATTTACAAGGAAGAACTGTTTGAAAAAGATGAATGGACTCTAAAAACGCAGAAGGCTGGCTCTCAGGCTCTCACTGAAAAACCAGCGTGCTTGGGCAGGGTTTTCTTCACTGCATTCACTGGGCAACAACCCCAACTAATTTAGAAAGCAACTGGTAGGTGCGCCTGGGCTATAAAAACAGCGAGAAGCTGCCTAAAGTGCAGTCAGAGTTTGAGCCACAACAGGTTTTGCTTATTGGTTGTTTGTGTTTTGTTGTTTTGTGTTGTTGGGTTTTTTTCCCCCCTTCTTTTGGGTGTTGGTTTGTTGGTTGTTGCTTATTTTGGTGTATACAAACACAGCAGGCAACCCGGGTGCTTGGCCTTTCTAGACAGGCAGAAGAACGTCGCAGAAGTCTCGATCTCAGTCAGTTCAACTTTACAGTGGATCCCTCTTTTCCTTCAAAGGAACGTAAAAACGAAACAGAAAAGGACCCCCTGCCCCCCACGGTTTCTCTCTTGGAATGGCTGCACCAATTAGAACACGATGGCTTCACTTTTGTTATCTATGACAGGAAAAGGAAATAAAGTGCTTCTTGAGAAGAAATCAAAATAAATATACTTATTTAATGGCAGGNTTTTTTTTTTTCCCAAGAGTAATCTGCACAACAGTTGAAGATGCCAAATGTTGCTTTAGCAGCGGAGTTGAATTCCCCCAAGTCTGCGTCTGCTCTGTCACCGGTTTGTAGGTTTTGTGCAAAACACCTTTGCCCAAAGTGCTGCTCCTCCTGCACAACAGCGTCAAATAAAATATAAAAGAAAGAGGAGATGGGGAGAAAAATAAAACAAACCCAAAAAAAAAAACCCCCAAAACAACAAACTAAAACCCAACCCAACAACAAAATAAAAACCCCCAAAACAACCCACAAACAAACCCGACCCCCCAAAAAAAAAACCTAAGGAGAGAGAAGATGAAATCTCCACCAGGTTACATGGACTTCATGCCGTTGGCAGTGGTGTTCTCCAAGATGCCATCGCTGACAGCTGCCGAGTCGTGGAGGCCAGAGTAGTCCTTGAGCTCAGAGTTTGTCAGGAGCAGGGGCTGCTCGCCCTTCTTGTGCGGCAGCAGCGGCTGCCGGGTGTAATGTTCCCCATCCGGGATGTTCTCCGGCAGGTTCTGGTTCTTGCTCTCCGGCAGCAGCAGGATGCAGATGATGCAGATGAGCGTACAGCAGGCGAAGATGACGTGGTGGAGGAAGTAGCCTTTCTGGTTGTGGAGCTCCATGATGGGGGCAGTCAGGCGCCCAAAGCCCGCACTGGCCAGGACCAGCCCCAGGCCACCTCCCCTGCAAGGACAGCAAAGATGAGAGCCTGGCCCCGCAACCAGCTTCTACCAACACAGCCTTAATGGGTCCTCCAGGCTAACCAACCCCCTGCCTGCCATCATTCCAGCATCCCACACCACTCCCTGGATTGCTCACACTGCAGTTACTCCAATCAGGAGTTGCTTTGCTGTTGCAGATCGTTGTGGCCTAATTGCCTGGGAAACAGAATCCCAACCCTGGTGGAATTCTGAAGAATCTCTGGAGAGATTCCAGACCTGCTTGGGCATCATGATCCTGTACAATCTGCTCTGGGTAACCTTGCCTTAGCAGGACAGCCGGACTAGATGATCTCCAAAGGCCCCTTCCAGCCCCCATCATGCTGAGATTTTGTAACACCATCTATTTGCAAGCTCTCTGCTGATCAGGTGGGCTCAGGTGCTTCAGTTCCTGGCCCAAATGCAGAGATAAAATTATTAACAATAACTGGACCTTATAGGAGACAAAAGAATGGCTTTACATCAGCTACCTGGGGAAAAAAAGCAAGAACCATCCGATGGGCTGTCGAGTGTACCAGAAATCACAGCTCTATAAGCCTACAAATGACAAACACACTCAGCCAAGAATAGTATTAAAGCTCACCAAATCCTTTCCAAAATCTACTGCTGCTCACTTGGCAACTACAGGGCAGCAAGCACTGGGCATAGTGAGGGCGATGAAACCATGGCACAGGTTGCGCAGATTGGTGGTAGAATTCCCTATCCCTGGAATCATTCCAGGTTGTGTTGTTGAGGGCTCTGAACAACCTGCTGTAGTTGAAGATGTTCCCTGCTCACCGCAGGGGGTGGGGAGCTGGACTAGGTAACTTTAAGGGGTCCCTTCTGATCCAAAGCATGGTTCCTGGGACACTAATTGGATCAAAACTTCACCTAGGGACTTTCTGATCCTCCATCCTCAGCAGAGCATCTTTCCCAGCCAGCAGCCATTTTCCCAGAGGCTGCTAAAGCCCTTGTGAAGCCCCTGCCAGCTTCCCGATGGCAATTTGGAAAGCCAGCTGAATGCAGCCATTGTGCCCTTGGCCTCCCTACAGCTTCATTAATACACTCACACGAGTCATCGACACGGCCGGCTCGGGGACGCATGGAAAATCACCCTTCCAGCTGGCCCCGGAGCAACAAAAGCCCAGCTCATTTACATCAGGCTTTGACATGGCTAAATTGTACCTCAACCCCCGAGAAGGACCTGAGGTGAGTTTTAAAAGCTGCTGGAGAAGGACGTCAAGCAAGCTGAAAGGGAACAGGAAAAGGCAACAACAAAGACGCCTCTGTCAGTGCGGGTCAAGTGGCTTCAGATTTGGAGGAGGGGGGGGGGGAAAAAAAGGTTTCTCCATACGATGTCAGCAGTGAGAGCAGGCATTAGTTTATCCAGTGCCATCAAACCTTGGAAGAAGGTGGCTTGAAAATACTTCTGGGTCTGTGACCTAGAAGAATTTTTTTTTTTTAATGTTTGCTGCTGCAAAAGTGAAAATGAGGGGGGAAAAAATCCCACCAAAACCCAAACAAACCAAAAGGAAAACTGGAAATACTGCCAGGGGAGCAGAGAGATGTTAATCCTGTCTTCAGATGGCTATTTGTCTGTCCTCAGCAAATGGGCTGACACAGCGTGGCTCAAGGGACAGAAGAACCAGAAAGCTGCTCAAGCTGGAAGAGACTCTGTGAGCACCTACTGCAGCCACCTGATGCTGAATTCAGACCTCAACAGGGACATGAACCAGACCTGCCTTTCCAAGGTGGTGGCCAAAGATGTCCTGGTCTTACTGTGATCCTCTCTGATGAGGAAAGGCTGAGAGACCTGGGGCTATTTAGCCTGGAGAAGAGCAGGCTGAGAGGGGATCTTCTCAATGCTGATCAGCAGCTAAAGGGTAGAGGGCAAGAGGTTCCACCTGAACAGGAGGAAGAACTTCTTTGATGTGAGGGTGCTCGATCCCTGGAGCAGGCTGCCCAGAGAGGTTGTGGTGTTCTTCTCTGGAGAGATTCCAAACCTGCCAGGACACTGCAATCCCGGGTGACCTGCTGTGGATACCCCTGCTTTAGCAGGAGGGTTGGACCAGATAATCACCAGAGGTCCCTTCTAACCCCCACCAGCCTGGGACTCAGTGAAAGTATCCTGGTTTTAACTCAGTCAGCAGCCAGTCCACTCACAACTTCCCAGACTGGGAATCAAACCAGGGTGTCCTGTGTAGCAGGTGAGAATTCTACTGCTGAACCACTACTGCAATGCTCTTCACCTACCTCCCCTCCAGGTGGGGAAGGAGAAAAGGGACCTGGGAGGCACAGCTGAGAGAAGGGAGAGTTACTGGTAGCAGATAATACAAAGGAAAACACTGGTGTATGTAGCAGCAGGGGAACAGACAAAGCAAAACTGCAGGCACAAGCAAACCCAAGCCAGAAGGGCACAGAAGCAAGGAAAAGGCAAGAAAAACCTGGAATGAGAAACCTTACAAGCTATGGGATATACTCCAAATCCTATAAATCCCTTTCACCCCCAACCAGCCAAAACCAATGCAGAAACACAAGACACCTCTCTGCCTGAGACAAACCTATGCAGCATCCTGAGCTCCGCCTCCTAGTTACATCCCTGAGTGGATCCTATCAAGAGTTTCATGGTGGTAGGACTACAAAGCACTGCTGGGTGTCACCAAGCCTTTAATAAACAGGGAGTGTGCAGCACATTCAGCTCTAGTCAGTCACTTGCTGCCACCTGGCAGAGACAGGGGAAGCAGAATTTCAGCTCCCAGCCAGGATTTTGTTCCTTTCCCTGTAGTGAGGGAAGTGATTTAAAGAAAAGGGCTTGCTGAGTCTATGCTGCACGCATCTGACCCTACTTGGCAGATTCTCTTCTAGTTGACGTGGCCAATCCCTTATCTATGTGGTTTTCAAACAGGGAGAGAGAAAATTAAAGAGGTGTAGAACCACCAGCCCGACTGACATGCATGCTAGTGCCAGGGGCTGCTGCCTTTCCCTGAGGGAATAACATTATCTATAGAACACATCCCCAAAGCCACAGAGCTTGGGAGAAAAGGCCACGGATCAAAGAGACTCTGGCTACTCAGATGGCAGTTTTGCTGTCATACTTCTGCACAGTTATTGAAAAAGACCTAATTTGGAGAGAAAAGGGGGAAAAAAAAAAAAAGAAAAAGAGTTGTATCCTCTTCCCTCATGCCCCTCTTCCTTTTACCCTTAGTGACCTACATTCCTGGGAAGTTCAGTGGAGCCTGAGCGTGGACTCCCAAGTCACTGTGCCATTGCAGAGAGCTTCACCCAGCACACAAAAGCACAACCTTTGTGGTGTGGAAGATAACAGAGAATACTTAAAATTGTATGACCCTTCTCCCCCCTCCCTCCCCCAATTTATACAAAGATGTTTCATGAGAAGCTCTCCAGTGAAGATGATCTGAGTTCTACCTACTGACCAAAAAGACACTGAGCCTCTGCTAAGACAGACCTGATGCCTTGATCTGCAATCAAGGCAGACTTCCAGACCACCTATGTGCACCAGAAGCACTAAACACTTCTTGAGATTGCAACACCTCCTTTCTACTGAAGCACTGGGAGCTGGCCTGATTAACCTGCCTGATGAAGGAGGGGATTGCATGCACTCATGTCCTTGTCTAGGAGGAAGGGATTGTCCCCCTGTCATCAGCACTGGTGAAACCACACCTTGAATATTGGGTTCAGCTTTGGACTTCTCATTACAAGAAGGCCATTGAGGTGCTGAGAAAGGGTCTGGAGTTCTTGTGAGGATTGGCTGAGAAACTGGGCTTGTTCAGCCTGCAGAAGAGGTGGCTGAGGGAAGACTTCTTTGCTCTCTGCAACTCCCTGAAATGAGACTGGAGTGGGGTTCAGTCTCTTTTCTCAAGTAGCAAGTGTTAAGACAAGAAGAAACAGCCTCAAGATGCACCAGGGACTGTTCAGGTTGGACATGAGAAACAATTTCTTTCCCAAAGGGTTGTCAAGCCTGCAACAGCCTGCTCAGGGCAGAGGTGGAGTCCCCATTCCTAGAGGGACTGCAACGATGTGGTGCTGAGAGAGAGAGATGGTTTAATGGTGACCTGGCTGTGCTGGCTCAGCAGCTGGGCTTGATGATCTGTAAGGTCTCTTTGAACCAGAATGATTCAGTGAGTCTATGATTCTGTGATGTGACACAAGGTGGAGCCCTTGGAAACAAAGCCTCTATCTGTGAGCAGGCATTGACTTAAGGAGACCAACTGCAGAGAGCTCAAAGAGCGACCCCGAGATTGCTGTGAGCTCTCCAATTAGGAGGGATTCCCCCTGCCACGCAACCCATTAAGTTCCCAACTAGCTGAGGATGACTGCATCCCCATCCCTTGGAGAGGAGAGGTCCAAGGTCTCACCTGATCACCGTGGGTGTGATTTCAGCACAGAAGAAGACGCTGAGGCTTCCCACGGCGTGCGATGAGAACATCCCCACGATGGAAAAGGCGGTGGAGAACTTGTCTTTGACGCTGTCACTCATACCTGCCCAGACAAGGGTGCTTGTCAGAAGTGAAAACGAGGCCAAACCTCCCGAGGAAGGAACCAAGACAAGGAGTCTCATGTTACTCATTCTCCCTAGACAGGCACCTGAGTCACCTTGCGCTGCTAATTTAAAACAGGCATTTATAAAACCCACTCCTCGAGCGCCCAGGGACGGCAGCGGGCGTGAACAAAATGGTAACGTGCCAGAAATGGCAGCTTCTCAGAATGGTTTATGCCCAGCCACCACAAAAAGGTAACCCACACCCTTCCAAAATACACCTTTGGCCAGTCTTCTAGGCACCAGCCACGTCCACTCCCACACCTGACAGATGAGTGAAGGCAGACAGCATTTAGTAAGCTGCCCAGCATGTGGCACAGCTTGGTGGTGGCTCAGGCACTGGAGAGGATCAAGAGACAAGAGGGGAAAGGAATAAAGGCATTGCCACCTCCACGTGAGCCTTTGCTCCTGAGCTGCCTGCAAAGTCATAGAATCATAGAATGGTTCAGGTTGGAAGACCTCTCAAAGATCATCCAGTTCCAATCCCCCTGTGCCATAGGCAGGGACACCTCCCACTAGAAAAGATTGCTCAAGGCCTCATCCAAACGGGCCTTGAACCCCTCCAGGGAGGGAGCAGCCACAACCTCCCTGGGCAACCTGTGCCAGTGTCTCACCATCCTCACTGTGAAGAACTTCCTCCTAACATCCAGTTTAAATCTCCCCTCTGCCAGTTTAAACCCATTCCCCCTCGTCCTGTCATTACAAGACCTTGTGAACAGTCCCTCCCCAGCCCTCCTGTAGGCTCCCTTCAGATACTGGAAGGCTACTGTAAGGACTCCTTGAAGCCTTCTCTTCTCCAGACTGAAAAGCTCCAACTCTCTCAGCCTGTCCTCATAGCAGAGGTGCTGCAGCCCTCTGATCATCTTCGTGGCCCTCCTCTGGACTCTCTCCAACAGTTCCACATCTTTCTTGTGCTGGGGGCTCCAGAACTGCACACAGTACTCCAGTCTGCTGTAAAAGGCAGCATGGCAGCTCTGGGTAATGCCAAGAATGCTGAAACACTCCCCTAAGTCACTTTGTTTGCTCAATCATTTCATGACTGGATGGCAGAAAGGGAGCAAACAGCACAGGGAGGAACCCCACTAAACAAACAAAGCTAAAGGAAACTGTCCCTTGGCTGTGATGACAACACATCCCTCACTTGATACCCCCTCGCCCACTCAGTTAACCCAGCAATGCCAGGTCACCACTAGACCACGTCCCTCAGCACCACATCTACATCCCTCCAGGGATGTGGACTCCACCACTGCACCAGGCAGCCTGTTTCAAGGCTTGCCAACTCTTTAAGGAATATATTGTTCATGTCCAACCTAAACCTCTCCTGTCACAACTATCTACCCTGGGATGTCCAGGGATGTGGACTCCACCACTGCACCAGGCAGCCTGTTTCAAGGCTTGCCAGCTCTTTAGGGAAGATATTGTTCATGTCCAACCTAAACCTCTCCTGTCACAACTATCTCCCCTGGGATGTATAAACCAGGATCCAGGGTTGTACAAACCAGCAAAGAGGCCACATTGTTTGCACAAACTATGAGAGGATCACATCATATGAGGGTGATGGAGCACCGGAGCAGGCTGCCCAGAGAGGTTGTGGAGTATCCTTCACTGGAGACTTTCAAAAGCCACCTGGATGCATTCCTAGGTGATCCTGCTTGGCAGGGGGGTTGGACTAGATGATATCTGGAGGTCCCCTCCAACCTCTACTGTTCTGCAATTCTGTGATCATGACTAATGGGCTGACTGGGGAAAGGGCTGGAGGTTTGCAGCCAACACCTCTCACCTTCCTCCGGCCAGGTCCTAAGACCGGCATGGAGAAAGGGCTGCTCATTCAGTCCCATGCAGGTGCACTCTCTGGGATGGATCCAACACAAAGCAATGCTAGTTTTTGTTCTCACTGAAGATGATACCTCTCAGGAGAGCAAAAGGAATTCAGGAGTTCTTAGGTTATGGCTTCTGAAATGTGCTACAGGCTGCTCAGGCCTGGGGAAAAAAACAGATACTGGCAGTAGACACAGACATGAGCCCATGCTTGCAAACTATGGGTCTGAGTCTCAGCTGCACCACTGACTCCACAGTGTTGTGAGTGCCTGGCAGAAGAGACCCTGGAAGAGCTGGGCAAGGACAGGTCTGTTAAATCCAATGCAGAAGGGCTCTGTGACAGAACTCCAGGCTGGGGTAAGGTGCCCAGGGAGGTATTTCTTAAGGCACCCAAGTCCCCTTATCAATAAGCACTTTGACATCTTCGATCCTTCTGGAGAAGATCCAACTGGGAATGTTGTTTCTGAGATGGGGACTTTCTGAAAGTCTTGTCTCACGTCTGAAAATAAACCTTGTAGGACTTTTGACTCGCTTCTGCATGTCAGGAGAAGGGTACAGGACTATGTGGAGGAGATGCTACAGTGAGAGACAGCATCTAACCAAACAGATCTGGCTGTGAGCAGGGTCCCAAGGCACTGTGCAGGACTGAGCCTTCACCACGCACCCCTCTGCACCAGCAACCCTGCTCTGGGTGCTTTGACTCCCAGATCCCCTTGCTCCCAGGGAAGTGCTTCCTGCATGACCCAGACTTGTCCATAAACCACCGTTCCTGAGTGTCCATAAACCACCATACCTGAGTCTGGAAGTTGACTGTATTTTCCAATCACTGGATCCAAGACCACAGAGGTTTGGGCGAGATGACAATCGGAGAGAAAGGGGAAAAAAACCAAGAGCATGTTGTTAGGTATTTATTTATTCAAAGGAAAAGAAGACAAACCCTGTAAATCCCATGTGGCAGCCTCACCCCCTGACACGCTTCTCCTTCCCCATGCCACCACTGAGCACATCTTCCCATGGCCACCAGATAGGACACACCATTATTTCCCAGCCCCTTTCAGCTGGAGGGCAGCATGCTAATGAGACAGTGATAACAAACCAAGCAGCACAGCGTTTTTAAGAGCCCCGAAGTCACCACTGGGACTAACACAAAAGCCTCTTTGTTCTTAACGAAGGGGGAAAAGAGAAACTGCTGAAGCACTGAGGGAAAGGGCCAACAGAGGCTTTAGTTAGAGAGCTGAAGTTCAGCCATCACCAACGTCCCCCTGAAAAGCTTGGGCTGGCAGTGCATGTGTCATGCCAAGCACCAGCTACCATGTGTGCTAACTGTGCAAGGGGCAGGCCAGCTGGGCACAGCTCTGCTGGTCATGGTCCAGAGGAAAGGCCAAAAAGAGCAAGCCTCAAGCTCTGCTGTGGATTTGCTGCTGCTGCTGCTAGAAAACATCCCTCTCCCTCCTTTCACTTTCCTCCTCAAATCCTGATTTTGTTTGCTAAACACCCCCCAGTTATGCTAAGCTAAAACACAGAGGAGGCTGTAAGAGATTTCATGATCAGCAGGATGGCTGCTTCTCTCCAAACACTGTCTATCTCTTCTGAGGAAGAAAGGGAGCATGGTTTAAAGATGGAGAAGACAAATTGCTCCAAACTTCAAGGCTGCCTTTCCTTCCTCTTCTCATAAAGTGAGTAGTGAAGTCAGAGTGGGGAAAGGATGAGGTGCACACAACTCTGAGAGAAGTCAAGGTACCAACTAAGCAGCAAGCACCTGAAGATTTTGAAGTGTCCTCCACATGATGAAAGAGGTTTCCTGTTTCTCTCCTACACTCCCACAATCTGTGTTCACTGGAGGTTAACTTGGTAAACACTTTCAGGAGACATGGTCTGTAAATCTGGACAACTCTTGCAGGCTTGGGGCTACCTTCGGCATGTGGAAATGTGGAATCTTTCCACCCTGGACACAGAAAACTCTCTCATTAAAGACCTTAATTATGTCTAAACTTAGAAATTAAACCCAGCAATAAGCAGTGTCCTGGTGTGCATCTCAGAGCCAGTTTGTCCAAAGCACATCTCAACCTTCCTCCTTCTTCCTTGGGGTGAGGTTTCATGAGAAACCTCAATCGAGTGACTGGCAGCTGTAAGAGCGGCCAAGCACATCTCACCTCTCTGCATCAACACTTCTCTGAGCCATCACACTCAACTCCCTCAAACGACAGAAAATAAAGACAGGGGAATACAATTTTTGAAAAGATGAAAATTTATATACCAGTTCTAAATTTAGGCAGCTGCAAAAGCTGAGGTAGGACACTCTTTGCTTCTGACAGAAACAATCCATTTGGAAAGCTGTGTCACCTCATGAAGTTGTGTGCATACATTCACAGGGACTGCACACACTCCCTCCCACATTAGGAGTAGGGCCTCTCAGCTGCATATTTCCATGCTATCTGTATGTTACTCATATGTACAAGATGCTCTGAGCAGGCAGAGAACATCCACCTATTTAACTCAGAACCACAGAATTGTCAGGGCTGGAAGCAACTTCAAAGATTGTCTAGTTCCAATCCCCCTGCCATGGGCAGGGACACCACACACTAGATCAGGTTGCTCAGAGCCCATCCAGCCTGGCCTTAAAATTTTCCAGGGATGGGACCTTCACACCTCCCTGTGGGCAACCTGTTCCAGTGTCTCACCACTCTCATGGTGAAGAACTTCTTCCTAAAATCCAGTCTGAATCTACCCACTTCTAGTTTTGCTCCATTCCCCCATGTCCTATCACTGCCCAACACCGTATTTCTTGTAGGTCCCCTTCAGATACTGGAAGGCCATAATAAGGTATCCTCAGAGCCTTCTCCTCTCCAGACTGAACAGACCCAACTCTATCAGTCTGTCTCGATAGGAGAGGTGCTCCAGCCTCATCCTTGTGGCCCTTCTCTGGACACATTCCAGCACATCCACATCTTTCTTGTAATAGAAGCTCCAGAACTGGATGCAGTACTCCAGGTGGGGTCTCACCAGGGTAGAGAGGGAGAATCACCTCCCTCAACCTGCAGACCATGCTTCTCTTGATGCAGCCCAGGATATAATTATGCAGGCCAGGATATGGTTAACTTCTTCTTTAGAGGCTACTCAAGAAGCAGACTGAAATGGGAAAAGTTTTCCCTTCTCAAGCCCTACCAAGCTCTTCTAGAGGGTGTTTCACTGAAATAAAAGTGTTTCTTGTTTAAGTGGGAGCTCCAAAGCTCCACCAGCTTCTCCACAGGGGCTCATCCAGAACACAATGCCTTTAGATCATAGAATCATAGAATCATAGAATGGTCTAGGTTGGAAGAGACCTCAAAGATCATCCAGTTCCAACCCCCCGCCATAGGCAGGGA
>VWZI01002458.1:700639-733958 GCA_013396835.1 Psilopogon haemacephalus | reverse complement strand
TGCTGGTTGGCATCAGGCACCTCTGCTTTGTTCTCCATCTGCCTTAGCAGAGCCTTGAGGAGGATCTGCTCCATGATCTTGCCAGGCACAGAGGTGAGGCTGACTGGTCTGTAGTTCCCAGGGTCATCCTTTTTCCCCTTCTTGAAGATAGGTATTATATTTGCCTTTTTCCAATCAGCAGGAACTTCACCAGTCTGCCATGACCTTTCAAATACAATGGACAATGGCTTGGCAACTTCATTTGCCAGTTCCTTCAGGACCCTCGGGTGGATCTCATCAGGCCCCATGGACTTGTGCACGTTCAGGTTCCTTAGGTGCTCTCGAACATGATCTTCAATTACAGTGGGCAGGTCTTCACTTCCCCAGACCTTTCTTTTGCCCTCTGGAATTTGGACATCATGGCTGGAGCACTTACTGCTGAAGACTGAGGCAAAGAAGTCATTGAGCACCTCAGCCTTATCCATGTCCCCTATCGCCAGCTCTAGATAATGAACCCAAGACAAGGAGTGCTTGAGGAATCCTTCAAACGAATCCAGCTTCTTCCACTAAGCAGCTAAAGGGCAGGTCATAAACCTCAATAACGCCAAGGAAGTGCTTACACTTCTAGGTCCCTTATTTGCATGCCAAATCTCTGGTCCCGTAAAATCTCATCTCCAACTTACAGTTGAGAAGGCCCAGCTGCAGAAGCGACGCCAGGGCTGTGAGGATCATGAAGAGCAGGAGTCCTCCTCTCCTTCCTAGAAAGCCAACCACCGGGCACATGGCCAGGCAGGAGGCCAGCGCGATCCCAGCCATGGTGTAGTAGTCGGCGTAGAAGTTGTGGGTAATTGCCATCTTCGCCTCGTGCCCCATCATGCTCTTTGCAAAGCAGTGGTGTATGCCATAGCCAGTCAGCCTAGGAGGAAGAGGAGAGGGCAAGAGGAAGCCATTGCTGAGGAGATGGTCACACACTGCAATGGAACACATCAATGCAGGGAGAATTGCTTCTGCTACAGGAATGCAGGCTGTGGAGTGTCCTGCTCTGGAAAGATTCTAAACCTGCCTGGACACAACGCTGGGCAACCCACTGATTTAGCAGGGGGGGTTTGGACTAGATAATCTCCAGAGGGCCTTTCCAATCCCTTCCATTCTGTGACTGCAAAAAGACTCATCTCAGAGTTCTAGGTGCTACCGTAGAAGCAAGCAGCGACCAGAAGCTGCCTAGCAAGGTCAGCATTTACTTAAGGCAGCAAGGCCTTTAGTGACAAGCAGCACCTTCTTCTGCCACACACACAAATTGGGTGTAAACCCCTCCAACTTGTGCTCTTGTGTCATGAATCATTCCAAAAAATGCCACCCAGGGTGCCAGCAGCAGATATCTGCATGCCCACGGCCACGTAAGACCTCTGGCCATGGTGATGCGCTTGCAGCACGAGGCCCGAGAAGACACATGGTGCTGCTACCTGAAAGAGCCAAGGTCCCTCGTGCTTGCCATCACAAAAGTCATTGCCTGCAGCAACAGCAGGTGTTTGCCCTGGATAACTTATCTGTGCCACTAATGAAGGGTCCCACACACAGAAACAGAGGAATGTGTCCACCCCCAAGACTTCCCACAACTGCTTCCAGTTAACCAACCACTCAAATAACCCAGCAGCAGCAGGTGGGACTTACGAGTTCACACACAACACCACAATGTTCTTCCACAGGTTCCTGGTTCCCACCACTTTGACAATGCAGACTTTCTTCGGTCTCCTTGCGATCTCCTTTTCCAGCTCTGAAGAAAACAAACCAACACAACCCCCCTCAACAAAATTATTCTTCCACTGGGGAGAACGAGGTGGAGAAGCTTTGCTTGTGAACTATTGATATTCTGAAGGATGTTCTAGAGAGCACAGCACCATCGCTTTTCAATAGCAGCAGCAATAAAACCTCTGAACAACCCAGCCTGAAGTCCACCTCCTGTTCCTTTCGACCTTCTTGGGGCTGAAGAATTGCCCAAGAACTCCTTCACACCCCAAACCTTCTCCCAGCTTAAAACATGGGGGCAGTACCGAGCTTGAATCCAGCAAGCACGACACAAAATGATCTGAAGAACTTCAGGATTGTGTTAATTGTTAACCTGTTCCAGGCAGGACAGTGCTTAGGCATTACAAGAATCTGAAATACCATAGGAGGGACTGGAGCTCAAAGTCCTTTCTTGTGGGAATCACTTCAGGTTTGATCAAAGCTAGGTTTAAGAAGTGGCCAGGACTATACTGTCATTTTTATCTCTTCCCCTTCCATTTCCAATATTTAAAATTGTTCAGAGGGATGCCCTGAACAGAAAACAATTCCTTAAAGGAAACAGATGCACTAAGAAAAGTGAGACCAACAGGTGGAGGGAAGTTCTCCTCCCTCTCTACTCTGCTCTAATGAGGCCACATCTGGAGCATTGTGCCCAGTTCTAGGCTCTCCAGTTCAAGAGAGACTGGGAAGTACTGTAGAGAGTCCAGCAGATGCTACAAAGATGCTGAGGGGACTGAAGCATCTCTCTGAGGAAGAAAGGCTGAGACATCTGGGGCTGTTTAGCCTGCAGAAGAGCAAAGTGAGAGGGGATCTTAGTGCTAATCAATAGCTAAAGGGTAGAGGGCAAGAGGGTGAGGCCAGCAACAGAACAAGGATCATCAGGTACAAACTGGAACCCAGCAGGTTCCATCTGAACAGAAGGAAACAGTTCTTGGCTGTGAGGGTGTTGGAGCCCTGGAGCAGGCTGCTCAGAGAGGTTGTGGAGTCTCCTTCTCCGGAAAGATTCCAAACCTGTCTGGACATTGTGATCCTGGGCAAAATGCTCTGGGTGACCCTGCTTTCTCCACCATGCTGAGATTCTGTGAAAGAAAAGCCCTTGGGCATCATCAGATGTGATGTCTTTGTGCTTCAGAACTCATCTCACCACATCCTTAAAGCGCAGGGCAGCTTCAAGGTCACTTTTCTTTGCAATTCTCTAGCAAGGCCTTACAGGTATTGCACTCTATATCATTGTTCCATGTGAACAAAACCAAATGGCACTTCTTACTTCCCATAGACCATGGGGTTAGAGCTTGAAGAACGCCAATGAAACCAGTTTCCAAAATGCTGGACCAGTGGGACAGCAGAAAGGACACCAAGTCTGGTAAAAATGGAAGAAGCTATAGCTCCAAAGAGGTATCAAGACAATGACGTGCTCCAGGAGCGTAGACTAGGAGAGGATTTTTAGGTAAAGACTTGTGCCACTGCTTTTGAGGCTGGCTGGGCTGGAAAGCAGCAGCATGGACCCACTGCAAACCATGCCTGTGCTCCCTTCCTGCATACAGAATCAGCCTGGCTGTCCTCAGCTGTCCGCGCTGGCCTGCCCTGACCCCTGCTTCCTTCCACGGCAGAACAACCTCTTTAAGACATGCAAGACAGGGGAAAATAAAAGCATGTCCCAACAGACTGGGGAGGGGCAAGGAAGGAATGAAATAAATCACCTGAATTTACAAACAAAGCGAGAGGCACATTTGTCTGCTGCTGTTTGAACATCCTACCGTAAAAAAAAAAGATAAATCAAAGAAACACTATTTATATGCAAAATAGCTGATCACAGGTTACTCTTGGTCTTCTACCTAGAGTAACAGCAGGGAGAGCAGCAGCCAAGCACATTTTGCACCAGTGACCACTCACACCGAAGCAGAATATTGCTGTGCTATTTTCCTTACTCCCCGCTGACACCAATTCCCCCCTCGCCCCGGGATCTGCATGGCATGAAGCTCAGGGAAGCACAAAAAGCAGAGGTGGAGCAGAGGAGGAAATTGGTCACATGAAGGTGCGTGCTCCAGGAGCACTCAGCAGGCTCTAGCAAGAAACATGTCATAAAAAGAGACATAAAAGCATGTCATAAAAAGAGATTCTTGCAGCAAGATTTGGGAAGAGAGGAAAGGGGGATAAAATAATTGATGGGCAACTGAAGCAGCTTGGCAAGACTGATTTACAAAGCCTGTTCAGTCTGGAGAAGGGGAGACCTTCCTGTTCTCTGTGACTCCCCAAAAGGAGGTTGGAGTCAGGTGGGGGTCAGTCTCTTCTGCTTAGTAACAAGTGATAGGATGAGAGGAAATGGCACTCTGGGACATGGTTTAGTGTGCACGGTGGTGTTGGGTTGATGGATGGACTTTATGATGGGAAAGGTCTTTTCCAACCTTAATGATTCTATGGTAATTGAGCCTGAGCCAAACCTTCTACAGTGAGAAATTCAAAGTGAGCACTAGAAGCAGCAGAAGGGTTTGAAAAGCTGTTAATGACTCTTCACTACCTCATCTGAAGGGCAACACTGAAAGCCACCACATGCTGCACAGATTTCACATGGACACAAGGGTTCACATCAAAAGGTGATCTCAGTGCTGAGCAGTATCTAAAGGTTGCAGGGCAAGAGGATGGACAAGACAGTGGTGACCAGTGACAGGACAAGGGGTGACAGGAACAAAGGGCAAGCCAAGAAGTTCCACCCAAACAAGAGGAAAAACTTCTTTGCTGTGAGGGTGCAGGAGTCCTGGAGCAGGCTGCCCAGAGAGGTTGTGGAGTCTCCTCTGGAAAGATTCCAAACCTGCCTGCACATTGTGGCCCTGGGCAACTTGCTGTGGGTGACTCTGGCTTTAGCAGGGGGATTGGACTAGACAATCCCCAGAGGTCCCCTCCAACCCCTGCCATGCTGGCATTCCATGTTTTGTTCAGTACTGACCAGATCAATCTTTACAAAATAGCTCTCCTTAGCATTTTTCACTATTCTGTCTTCAAGCCCTCACTTGGCCAGTGTGTTACATGGACTGACATCCTCTCTGCCTCAGCTGCAGTAAGGAGGACATACAAGAGGCTCTCACACCTTCTCTGCCCTGCCTCATGCAGCAGTGTCCATCCAGTGGAACTCTTTGTTTTAGCCCTGATGGGGCTTATAAAGAGGACTGTTATAGGAAAACAGCCCAAAAAAAGATGAGAGTGGGACAGGGTGAAAGGAAAGGGAGAGGGACAGAAAAGAAGGGGGAAGAAAACAAACCAAAAACACCCAAATAACCCCACACAAAAAAAAAAAAAAAAAAAANAAAAAAAAAAAAAAAAAAAAAAGGAAGAGAGGAAAACAAAGGAAAAAGAGAGGAGAAAAAGAGAAGACTCTGGCCTCAAACCTTACACCAAAGAATACAAACAGCACCTAGGTCTTTACTGAAAGCCTTTTGGCTCTACCAGCTCTTTACTTCTCTATCCCTTTATGATGTGTTCAAACTCCTAACCTAAGTCCCCTCCAGCAGATGACTCCTCCAAGTCCCCAACACCATCTCTCTTTCCAACACCTTTCTCCCTGCTTTATTTCTAGATACAACAATAAGATGTTCCCCCCAAATCCCAGCCTGCAGCAAAATCAATCCCTTACAATAATGAAAATCTCATTCAAATAGCAAGAAATAAGATGTGACTTGCAAAACATCATCAGCCACAGCCCTGTCTCTCCTCTAAGTGGCCTGATGTCTTTGGAGGTAGCCTGCTGCCATGAGAGGACCTGCTCTGACTGTGACAGGCAACAGGAAAGTGGCACCTCTTGGAGTCTCTGGACTTCATAGATCAACCTTAAGCTTTCCAACGAGAAGTCAAGGCAATGCCTACTAAAACCCCACGGAAGCAAACTGCTGCTCTCAGCAGCTGGAGCAATGCCAGGAGAACTCCCCCTACCCCCACCTCACTCTTTGATTTTGCACTGAAGTCACCAGTTCAAGAAGGAATTTGCATGAAGCATTTTGGTGCTGACTGATTTGGCAGAAGGGTGAACGTGGAAAACAAACCCCCCACATTTTTATCCATTTACTCCGAGCCCTGTTATGACTTTTCCCATACTCTGGAGCCCACACACACCCCAGGGGTTTGGTAGGAAGTCAATAAGCTGACTCTTTGTGTCTCAGTGGCAAGTAAAACTATTCATTGGGAGACTTTCACAGCCTCATGGGGAGGGGAACCCCACCAGCTTCCAGCTCCCAGCGCTGCTGGATTCTCGTGGGATCCTCTGCATTCCAGGAGCACAGCTTCCAAAACCAGAGCGTGCCTTTGAAGCCCTCAGCTGAAGCCACCCAACTCTGCACCGCTTGGCAAACACTTAATAGACAGAACTCCAGTCCAGCTGCCGAGGAAGGATGTCCAAGATGACAAGCATCCCTGTGGTGAGGGGCTTCTCCTGGATTCTTCTGGCTGCTAAACGATGCTGTCAGTTGCTCTTGGAACAGGAAAAGAGAAACGGAAGCCCAACACAAAGAGCCAATCAATTCCCCAGAGCATGACAGCTCTGTGGCAGGAGATAGATCAGCCCAAAACGAAGAGCTGCATCAACCTGCTCTCAGCCACACTGAGTTCCTGGTGGGTGGGGTTATTTCTGCCTTCCAGGATCTGTCTCTGTGAACAACTTTTGTGCTTATTTATTTAGATCATGGGTGACCAGGAACCTGATCTATGGCATTTTTGAAAAGCCTTGCAGTAAAGGAAAGCAGATGCCTATCAAGCCACATACAGAAACTATGAGGTGGGTAAAGAGCAGACAGCAATTGGGGCCAGGAAATTGAAAATCCTAAGGGGATGCCAAGAAGTTACTGGTGAGTGTCTCACCTTACTGTAAAAAAACAAACCAAAGCCTCCTAAAACCCACCAAACCAAATCCAACCCAACCCAACCCAACCAAAAAACCCAACCAACCAAAAGCATCCTGTTTCATAACTTCACCAGGGAGCTTCTCAAAAACCATAGGGAAGCGCCAACAAAGTCTGCTGGCGACAAAATGAGGCACTGCCACTGAAATGGGAATTGGCTGAGCTTGAGATCCACTTTGTCTGGCAAAAGCAAGTAAATATGCAAAATATAAGCTAAGATACTAGGGAGGTTGTGGCTGCTCCCTCCCTGAATGTGTTCAAGGCCAGGCTGGATGAGGTCTTCAGTGACCTGATCTAGTGGGAGGTGTCCCTGCCTATGGCAGGGGGTTGGAACTGGATGGTCTTTGAGGTCTCTTCCAACCTAAACCATTCTGTGATTAATAGGAAATGCTCCTGCTGGGAGATAAGCTTTAGGCAAATGACTTGGTGGCACACTACATGAACAGAAGAGACTATAAAGCACCAGCTTATTGCATGGCCATGAGATATTTGCAATCCAGACAACGAGATATTGGTGCTACTTTACAAATGTGATCATCAATATTCGAGAAATTAAAGCTCTGACAACCCTATTGATAAAAGAAGAGGAACTAAAGGAAAGCTTCACCTCAGCAAAGGACTGGGGCTGCTGCCTGCTCACGTAACACGAGCCAAGTGGAAGATGTTTAAGACATAGTCAGAGACAGGAGGAAATGGAAAGGGAAGAAAGGACAAAGACCTATATTTGTATTGAATGCTAAAACACATTCCAGTATAACAGCAATTTGGAGCCTGGAATAGCCTCCAACCAAAGCAGGGGAGACAAATACTAACAGAATTTAAAATGAAGTTCAATCCATTAGAGCAACTGCATCCCTTGCTGGCTCTAATGGCAAAGGACTGATGGAAGTAACTTGGTTCAATCCTGTATTTCTGAGTACATTAAAGGGGAAAAAAAAAAAAAGAGAGGAAAAGCCAGACATAAGATTGCCATCACAATCTTTGATTGCTCATAGGCATTAGGATTCAGCACCTCATTAGATGATCACACAGGTGATTCCCCCACCACTGCAGTTGTCACTGATGGCAGCAAATGGGCAGCTATTAACTATGCCTCTCTGCCTTTCTGCTCCTCAACCTTTATCATCCAACCTTCCAGTGAGTACCAAATCACAGGTTTCCTCCAAGACGTGCCTGCAGTGGTGCCAGAATATTCAGGTGCTTCATCGATACCAACAAAATTATCTTCACCACCTTCTTCTAAGAGTAATGGCCAAGATTACAGGCTGAGAGAGTTGGGGCTTTTCAGCCTGGAGAAGAGAAAGCTTCAAGGAGACCTTAGAGTAGCCTTCCAGTATCTGAAGGGAGTCTAAAGGAGGGCTGAGGAGGGACAATTCACATGGTCTTGTAATGACAGGATGAGGGGGAATGGGTTTAAACTGGCAGAGAGGAGATGTAAACAGGATGTTAGGAGGAAGTTCTTTATTGTGAAGGTGGTGAGACACTGGCACAGGTTGCCCAGGGAGGTTGTGGCTGCTCCCTCCCTGGATGTGTTCAAGGCCAGGCTGGATGGGACTTTGAGCGACCTGTTCTAGTGGGAGGTGTCCCTGCCTATGGCACAGGGGGGTTGGAACTGGATGATCTTTGAGGTCCCTTCCAACCTAAACCATTCTATGATTCTATGATTATTCCTGTTTTGCATGCAGGGAGGCAGAATACAGAGGAATTGTGCCCTGCAGCAACCCTCCTTGTAGGTGCTAGTGTAAATGGTCTCAGCTTTCTTTTACAAATTGAGCCCCAGAATTACATGCTAGAGGCAGACTCTGAAGGAACTGTGATTTGTGACAGCACTGAAGGAGCCTAATACCAGGAGAATTTCCATCACTGTACAAACCATCCCTGCCAGACACAGGCAGGCATTCATAGAATCACAGAATCAGTCAGGGTTGGAAGGGACCACAAGGATCATCTAGATCCAAACCCTCTGCCATGGGCAGGGACACCCTACCCTAGATTAGGCTGAACAGAGCCTCATCCAGCCTGGCCTTAAACACCTCCAGGGAAGTGCCCTCACCACCCCCCTGGGATGGCCTCACCACTCTCATGCTGAAGAACTTCCTCCTCACATCCAGTCTGAATCTCTCCACCTCCAGCTTTGCTCCATTCCACCTCCCCCCACCTTTGCTCATTCAGCTTCGTTTCCACAGGAGTGCCCTCTTTCCTTCTCCAACCCTCTGCCTCATTCACTACACACCTTCCAAATTCTGCAACAAATGAGGAACAGACAACAGCTTCATTCCCACAGCATCGTCCATCCTATGCACTGATTCGTCCATCCTATGCCCTGTGGAAAAAATAGGTCACAGTCATGTTATTAAAGGCTGTATCATCATGCCTTCATGCCAGGAGGCCAAGCAAGGGTTGCCCAGGCAACCTGACTTCTTTCAATTCCCAGAGCGTGACTTGTCAACGTTTGCATTCCTCTAAGGTTAAAATAACCCAACCCAACACAAAGAACACCTCAGATGCCATTGTGTGGAGCTGTATCTGGGCCATCAGAAGGTCTCAGGTGCTTACATGTGCATTGCTGCTATTTACTGCTAGAGCTTTGGAGGAAACCTCGCAGGCAGGGCTGGTGAGTTGGGCAGCATAGAAGGGTGATGGGGACATGTGAGGAGGGGATTTCACAACAGAAAGAGTACCAAGACTGACTGCCCTTGGGCTTAGCAGCTTGTTCTCGAGGGAGGGGGGAAGCAATCTGAGGGTGGAACACTTCAGCTGTAAGAACAGGCTGAGAGAGTTGTTTTTTTTCCAGCCTAGAGAAGAGAAGGCTCCAGAAAGACCTTGTGGCCTTTCGGTACTGATAAGACAGGAACAGATTTCTTAGCAGGACCTGCAGTGACAGGATGAGAGGTGATGGTTTTATACTAAAAGAGGGAGATTCAGACTAGATGGAAGAAATGTTTTACTCTGAGGGTGGTGAGAACTTGGCCTTGGTTGCCCAGAGAGGTGGTAGATACCCCATCACTGGAGCCATTCCAGGTCAAGTTGTCTGGGGCCCTGAGCAAGCTGCTCTAGTTGAAGAGGTCCCTGCTCACGGAGGGAGGGTTGAACTAGATGACCTTTAAAGGTCCCTTCTAACCTAAACCATTCTATGCTTCTACAAAATGATGGCACCCCCATGCTCTGGCTCTCCACATCCTCTGCAGCTGTTAATTCTCTCTAGCCCTTGCCATTTCCCCCCCTGCCCCACCATGTCCACTCCAACCACCTTCATTCTTTCTTCCAATAACTCTTTTCACTCCCTTGCTTGCTCTCTTCTCTGTCCTCTGGTCCCCCCTTACTGATCTCCACTTCCACATGGTTCCCAAAGTCTCTTATCCCACCCCTCATTTCCATACCCAGACTGACCCATCCTCTTCTCTCTCAGTGCCTCTGGACCAGGAGACTATGGCAGTGCCAGGGCTTGGTGCCAGCCCTCCTACCATTCCTGTCTGGGAGGAAAGGTCACACTGTGGACAAACGGCTGCTGCATGAGCTGGGCACAAAGCAACTGCAACAGCTGAGGCACAGCCAGCCACAGCCTGTGGAGGACTCAATGACAGTGATTCAAGCTTAACCAGAGGGTGACACCCTCCTCCCTTTTTAATATGCTAAGATATTTAACTTTTCCCAGTGGCATCAAAAGGCATAGCCTCAGTAGTGTTCACTTTTCCCCCTCCAAAGTCCACTGCTGTCAGAGGTTGCTGCCACCCTTCCCAGGGATACGTTCAGGAGATGTTTGGGCTCCCTTCTTCCATTCCTATAGACTCAGCCAGCAGAAGAAGAATACTGCTCAGTTTTATTCTTGTGACTTGCTGTTTATCATATACTGCATGCCATAGAATCACAGACTGGTTTGGGCTGGAAGGGACCTTTAAAGGTCACCTGCAATCAGCAGAGATGCCTTCAACTGTATCAGGTTGCTCAGAGCCCCAAACAACCTGGCCTGGAATGTTTCCAGGGATGGGGCATCTACTACCTCTCTGGGTAATCTGGACCAGTGTCTCAGCACCCTCATTGTAAAAAAAAAAAAAAAATCCTTCCTTGTATCTAAGTCTAAATCTCCCTCTTTTAGTTTAAAACCATCACCCCTTGTCCTGTCACAACAGGTCCTGCTAAAAAGTCCTCAGCTTTCTTATAACCCACTTTAAGCACTGAAAGGCTGCAGTAAGGTCTCCCTGGACCCTTCTCCTGGCTAAGCAACCCCAACTCTCTCTGCCCTGAAAGAGTTGCACAAACTCCATCAATTCCTGCTCCGGGAGAACAGGAGACCAGAAACAGAAACCCAGCCCCTCATGAAAGCTGATTTAACATAGAGGAGGGCAACAGAAACCACTAACTAGTTTTGTGTGAGATGGAAATCTCAGTGACAAGTAGTCTCAAAGGACTATTCTTGTGTAAGACTTGGAGGCTGCCTTCAAGTGGCACTTGGAATTGTTCTAATTTCTCATGTTTACCTGACTTCCCCTGGGACTTGCATGGCATATTTAAGTCTGGCACCATTAAACCACCAAGAAACAGGATCCAGTAAAAGGAACACACTTGGTTTGGACCTGGTAGCTATTTACCCAGTGAAACAAACCAAAACCCAACAAAAAAAGCATGCAAGCACACAGACCCAAGCCTCAGGCTTAGGAAAAAAAAATGTAATACAGCAAGATGAAACTAGCTTATGGGGGAAAAAAAAAGAAGTCATGGCAGCATGTTGCTTGGTAGCAAGAAAGGTGAGTGGTAGGCTTTTGCTTCCTTCCTTCCTTCCTTTCCTTCCTTCCTTCCTCCCTCCCTCCCTTCCTTCCCTCCTCCCTTCCTTCCCTCCTTCCTTCCTTCCTTTTTCATGAAAAGGAAAGCCTCTGCACCCCACAGCTTCCCTAACTGCCATTCACACACCCTCTACTTGTCAGCACTGGAGGCCTCCTTCTTCTCCACAGCAGGTCCTCCCCATCAGAGATTTTGAATCTATTTGGATGCTCAATCTTTGCTGGCCACTTCTGTAATTAACATCAATATTCTTTCTCTGAACATAGAAGGGAATTGCTATATCAGAATCACTGAAGAGTTCTGGGGAGGGGAAGAGACCTTTGAAACAAGTGAGTTAAACTGTTAACTTAGCACTGCCAGGTCATCACCAAACCATGGCCCTCAGCACCACATCTACAGGGATTTTCAATCCCTCCAGGGATGTGGACTCCATCACTGCCCAGGGAGGTGGTGGTGTCATCATCCCTCGAGGCATTTAAAAGGAGGCTGGATGAGGCACTTAGTGCCATGGTTTAGTTAATTAGAAGATGTTGGGTGATAGGTTGGACTCAGTGATCTCAAAGACCTTTTCCAACCTGGTTAATACTGTGCTGCTGTGATCTCTATGCTCCCTTGGCATTTATTTCACTCCTGTCAAGACAAATGCCCTACGACTGCCCTGAAATGTGTTTTGTTTCTTGCTCCACACAGAAGAGATGGAAAAGCTCTCTGGGAAAGCAGCAGTGACAAACCTGCGCTGAATTAATATTGTGAAAATATTTCATTTGCTTCTGACTGAAGTGGACCTTTTTTTTGGATAGCGTTTTGCAATATTTGTCAACAGAACTCATGGAGCCTGCTTTACAAATGACACTTCAAGATTCAGCTGAATAAAAACCATTCCCCTGACGCAAAGATGAATTGAAGCTTTTCCTTCCAGGAGAGGGCAAAGGGTAGAGCCAACTGGTCCCATCTTGAGACTCAAAGCATTAAGATGATTTTAACCACGTCTAATTAACAGACTTTGATTTCTTAAGCATTAAAGAAGAAAATATGACCACATAAACGCGAAAAATCTCTCGATGGAGGCTTATTATTCCTGCCAACAATCACAAGGAGCACCAATCACTCAAAAATAAAGCCACTCGGAGCTGTCAAAGGGGCAGCTGTCTTCTGCTTTTGTCACCAGCTGCAGTCACCGTGTGACACTTCTGGGACACGCCACTTGAGAAGATCAGGCCAACGCTCATTTACAGCACTCTGGGCTCCCACCAACATCCCTTGTCTCACTTTAATTTGTTTGCTATGCCTCATCTTTCCAGCTGAGCATTGCCAGCCAGCCAACCTGCTCCAGTTTTCTCCAGATGTGGGTTATCAGCACACTACTGCACCTCTCGCCTGCTGCTGGACCACTGGACCAGTCGTTTAGTTTTTCTCTTCAGAGACATAGAGTCATAGAATCAGTCAGGGTTGGAAGAGACCACAAGGATCATCTAATTCCAACACCCCTGCCATGCCCAGGGACACCCTACCCTAGATCAGCCTGCCCACAGCCTCATCCAGCCTGGCTGCAAACACCTCCAGACCCCAACCTTCCCCCTGGGCAACCCATTCCAGGGCCTCACCACTCTCATGGTGAAGAACGACCTCCTTACATCCAATCTGAATCTGCCCACCTCCAGCTTTGCTCCATTCCCCCTAGTCCTCTCACTCCCTGATAGCCTAAAAAGTCCCTCCCCAGCTTTTCTGTAGGCCCCCTTCAGATCCTGGAAGGCCACAATAAGGTCACATCCCCCAGGAGGAGCACTGGCAAAACACTCCCACCCTATGGATCGATTCAAAACCAGCAGACAAAATCCTGCTTCGCCTTATTTCCGCTACCCCCTGGAGCAAACAGGCCCTACAAAAGGTCAGTGGCACTTTCCTCTACGGGCAGCATAGCCAAAATAAGCATTCAGCTCTTCAGGAATGGTGTGGTACTTCGGGAAGGAAGAGCAGCCTGTCAGCTGCTTTGGATAGCATCTTCTTCCCTCTCCCAGAAATACTTCACCCTCCTGAAAGCTACTTCTTTTTTTTGTATGGAACTGATAGGAGCTGCCAAAATGGGTACCTACGGACCTGCTGTAGCTCCTGTAACGATCTGTTAGTAGGATACACTAATTTGACTGGTACATATGAGTACAATTGCAGTGGGGTTTCCAGCTGGAAGGGACAGCAAGTGAGCAGTTTATCATTTAAACGTACCGGGGGTAATCGAATCACAGGAGGCTGTTAGGACAATGCGGCGAGGGATAATAAATAGCAACACAAAGGGCCCTGACTACAGCAATGCAGTTTCCAGCCCTTTCAGGTGGAAAGCAAAGAATGAAACACATCACAAACAGAAAACCTCCACACAGGTAGGAGGCTCGACAACAGAGTTAGGGGGAAATAGAGGATCTCTCTGGCAGGCTTTCCCCCAGCTTTTTAATCATTCTCCGCTCCAGCAGCTCTGGGGGCATGAATAGAACACTGCAAAACAGAGAAATGCTTTCTCCTGCTCGCTGACCCACGTGGCCTGTGGTTTGATAGCATTCTGCAATTTGGAATGTCTGTGTTCTCCTGTCCTCACTCAGACCATCTACCCAGAATGAGCGAGGAGGTCCTTCCAATGCTTTGAGTCCAGCTCACTTTGCCCTTTTGATACTGCTCCTCTTTTCCTCTCCCTACAGAAACGCAGTATCCCTCCAGAGCAAGAGCTGGATCAGGACAGCCTGAACGTGTGGGGCTACAGAGAGAGTTTAAAGAGAAGAAGCAAGGGGAGAAATAATACAAACCCCAACAATATCCCAAAGAAATGTAGCACTGGCAAGAAGGCAGTGTTCTGCAGCACTTAGAGTCTGCAAAGGGCAATGGGCTGAGAGGTGCTGTACCTAAACGTATTGGCAGCAGAGAATCCGTGCATCAGAACAGGTAACAACTCTGTTCTCCTGATTGTGGTAGTTTGAGTGTCCCAAACTGGGACACTGGTGGCAGGGAGCCTTTCCTTTAACAGGACTGTACCTCTACCAAGAAACTGATGGAAGAAGTAATCAGTTGTGAATAACAGACATAACACCATTTTGGTACTCAGCATCCCTCCGTTACACATGGTCAAATAAATCCCTCCACCGCATGACTGCATCTTTATCATGGTCCTTAAAGCAAAACTCAGGTAAATTGATGCTTGTTTTTTGTTGTTTTCTTTTTTTTTGTCTTTCTCCTGAAACAGATTTTACTTAATGTTGAAGTAGAGAAAGCTGAGAAAAGCCAAATTTACAGTGGTTCAGAAACTCCCAGTCCAGTCGCGAAACATTCTGCTGCCCCAGAAATAAGTTTTCTCCAAGATCCACCATTTAGGCTGGGGAAGAAGTCCAAAAAGGGGGTGGGGAGGGTGGACACCACCAGGATAATGGCTGCTCACAACCCCCTGAGCCTTTCAGCACTGCACTAGGGAAAATGGTGTTCATAATGCAAAGCCACATTGTGTGCAATGCAGATCTGGGAACTGTAATACTCGTGACCAATTCATATGGAAACAAACTGATCACCACCAACCTGCACTAGAAATCACAGCAGTGACCTGCCTGTGAAAACCACACACCCAAAGCAGGCTTCTCCACCCCTTGCTGATGAAGACTTGCTTCTTTCCTCAGGCACTGATGTTAGCAGGGATATTCTTCCCTTTGGGATGTCTTTTCCAGCGCTGCCTGAGATACCTTCAGCACTAACTGAGCTAACATTACCCCAGAGACCTTCAGCCAAGCACGGGATGCATCACCCCAACCCATAGGCAGAGTTCTGGGAGTTGGAGCAGTGTAGGAAGAGACAAAGCATGGAAACTGCTCCCCACCCCAAGGCCATTTCCTCTGTTTTCTGATTAGTGGGTGGTCTGATACAGGTTTAAAGTGACAGCATAAAACGTCTGGTTATGGGCATGGTCATAGAATGGTTTAGGTTGGAAGAGACTTCAAAGATTATCCAGTTCCAATCCCCCAACATAGGCAGGGACACCTCCCACTAGATCAGGTCACTGAAGACCTCATCCAGCCTGGTCTTGAACAGCTTCAGGGAGGGAGCAGCCACAACCTCCCTGGGCAACCTATTCCAGTGTCTTGCCACCCTCACTGTGAAGAACTTCCTCCTGAACTTCCTTCAGGCCTGTGAGTAGGAGAATGGGACCCTGAACCTTGTCTGACAGGTACATCAGTCAGATGGAGTTGTAGGAACTCTTCACAATTGTAATCAGAGCCACACAGGAACATACAGTGGGAAGTGTCCCTGCCTGGAGGGGGTTTGGAACTGGATAATCTTTGAGGTCCCTTCCAACCTAAACCATTCTATGATTCTATACTCCCTACTGCAAAACACCCTGTCAGATGGGAGCATGGCTGTTGTAGTGACCACTCTGGTGACAAGGAGTCAGCTCTATCTAAAAGCATGAGCAGACTAAGAAACCAATAATTTAGATCCTCAACCAAAAGCTGCACCTTCCAACTTGCAGCAATCCCCTCCCTCCCACCCTAATCCCCAGAGCAGTGCCACTCAGATGATGCAGGAAAGGAAAGCAAGAGGGCTCCTGGAGCAAGGCTTTAAAGAGAAACTGTGATGTGGTTTGGGTGTGCCACGGGGCTAGCCCTTTAGAAGCTGGTGTTCAAGCACTTTGTGCTTCCTCAAACCAACAAAATAAACATCATGTGCTGGGCTGGAGCTTGGCCAGCAGCATCCCTCAAACACAGTTTCAAGAGGCATACAGGGCAGAAGGTGCACTCCATAGCCATGGTAAAATCACACAGAATTGCAGCACCTCATGGGTTGGAAACCACCCAGACAAACCTCCCTGCTAAAGCAGAGGCACTGAGAGCAGGCTGGCCAGGATCTCAATATCCAGGTAGTTTGGAATCCCTCCAGAGGAGACTCCACAACCACTCTGGGCAGCCTACTCCATGGCTCCAGCACCCTCACAGCAAAGAAGTTCTTCCTCCTGTTCAGATGGAATCTCCAGGGTTCCAGTTTATGCCTGTTGCTGGGCACCAGTGGAAAGAGTTTGTTCCACTTTCTCAACTCTCATCCTCTAGACATTGCTCAGCATTGAGAAGATCCCCTCTCACTCTTCTCTAAGCAAAACAGCCCCAGGCCTTTCCTCCTCAGAAAGATCCTCCACTCCTCTCAGCATCTCTGTAGTCTCCACTGGACTCTCAGCAGTGAGAGTCCAGAACTGGACCCAGTACTCCAGATGTGGCCTCACTAGGGCAGAGTAGAGGGGAAGAAGAACCTTCAGCAGATGTCTCTAAAGACACTCAGCGTGGCAAGATGAGAGTAGACTTAGTATGACAGTTCATCAGGCCAAGCAATTTGAAACACAGCACCGGAGTCTGGAATGGCTCTTCAAGAAAAGCAGCATGAATGGATGGACGGACAGACGGATGGGATGGTTTAACAGGCAGTAAATAGCTTATTTAGTCCTGGGCAGCAATGCCACGTGCAGCCTTCAGAGAAGAGCAGAGAGACATGGGGTTGTCAGTCTGTCCCTCCTACTCACCGGGCATCACTCCTTTGATGTCGCTTTCTGTGCTCATCCTGTTCTTGTGTGTAAACTGAAGGATCAGCTCCTTGGAGGCCTCAAACTGTTGCGTAGCCATCAGCCACCGAAGGGACTCTGGGAAAATACTTTGAAGATGGAAAAGAGGTTAGGGTCACTTCCAAGTTTCCATCAGAGGGAGAACTGATGGTGTTTAGCTGCTCGTTTAAGCATCCAGGAGCCACGTGAGTAGCTTCAGGAAGCAGAAGAATCTCTTATGAAACGAGTAAGAAGGAAAACAGACTCAGAATGAGCACATTAATGACATTTTCTTTTACACTGAGCTCCATACAACAGAGAACCTATCCCACGACGCAGAAACAGGCCACAGTCAAAGTTTATAAGCCACTAGAGGCATTCTGGTCATTCACACAACTCTGGCAGAGCTGCGAGGAGGAGGCAGCACTGTCTAAGCTAGACCTTTGCAGCCAAGAAGGGAAATGAATGAGATGTGAAGTGAACATGGGGTAACTCAGACCAAAGAAGGAAAACAGCTGACAGAAGTGGTTTGTATTCCCTTGTAAAGACAGAGAGAGGAAAGAGAATAATTACCTTTTTAAGGACTATCATAAAGAGAGATTTTTTTTTTTTTTTTGACCAAACAGAAGAGATACTTACACCCAGTAAAACAGCATCAGCAGGAAAGGACAGATGATGACTGCCTGGAGGACCTGCCAGTCCCTGCAGAGCACTGCCAGCCCCGGCATGAGGAACTGCCCTGCCATCTCGATGAAGCTTGCCACCATGGTGATCATGAACCGATGGCTAGGAGGACAGAGCTCTATTCCTGCAACACACAACACATGTGAAGTTGTTAGCCTCCCCACCAGAAAAAGCAACCACAAACCAGGGGATCTTCTCACTGATGATCAGTATCTAAAGGGAGGAGGTGAAGAGGATGGGGCCAGGCAGTTTTCAGTGGTGCCCAGAGACAGGACAAGGGGCAACAGGCACAAACTGGAATCAAGGAGGTTCCATGTGAACAACAGGCAAAACATGTTTATTGTGAAGGTGCTGGAGCACTGGACCAGCCTGCCCAGAAAGGTTGTGGAGTCTCCTTCTCCGGAGAGATTCCAAACCTCCCTGGACATTGTGATCCTGGGTAACCTGCCGTGGGTGACCCTGCTTTAGCACAGGGGTGGATCCAGCTAAGCGATCTCCAGAGGTCCCTTCCAAACTCCACCGTGCTAGGAGAGTCTGTGAGTTCCTTATGAAACTTTCAGGGAGTTACTGTCCTTCCAGAGCTTTGGACAAAGTTACTCTCAATCACATGCATCCTGTTTCCTCCTGCATTTTGGATCTGAACACCCTGACATCTAGGGAGAAACCTTTAACAGCTGGCTGTAGTGCAAGCATCGCAGTCTTCTTGCACCTACCCCACCTCCTGCAGACCTTCTGCACCCTAATCACCAGCTCTCCTTCAGTCTCTGCTTAGAGAAGCATTTTACCTCATTCTAAGGTTTGGTTTTTTTTTTTTTTTAAAGGGTAAACAACCCCAAGATTTTTGGTTGAGCCTTTTCTCACCCCTCTGAGACACCACATGCCTTTCTCCTTCGCTTGCTGGGAGGCAGCAAAGCACAACTCCCAGCAAGGACGCAGCTCCCAGCTCCTCTGGGATGCCACCTGCACACAGTTTAACATGCCATGACTCAGCCAGTCTCAAGCTGCATTTTGCTGAGTGGGTTGTTTCTGGGTCTGCTTTCTGTTTCTGCAATAGCTGGTGTGGATGAACTCTCAGACGAGCGAGCTCTCCGTCTGTCCTTTCCTGGCCTCCAGCCTTCCTTTAGGTAGCACTGGGAGATTTACTGCCATCCCATCTCTGGTTGCCTCAGCTGCCTTCTGATAAGAGAGTCCAGCAAATAAAAAGTCTCTTTAAACCCTGAATTCTGCCTGCCTTGATGCAGTCCTCAGAAATCAGGGCCAGGAAGATGATCTGAGGGCTGAAGCACCTCTGCTACAGCAACAGGCTGAGAGAGTTGGGGTTGTTCAGCCTGGAGAAGCGTAGACATGGCATGGTTTAATGGCCATGCTGGTGTTAGAGCAATCCTTGGACTCAATGATCTCAGAGGTCTTTTCCAACTGAAACAACTCTGATTCTATGATAAGGCTCCAAAGAGACCTTAGAGCAGCCTTCCAGTGTTTGAAAGAGGTCTACAGGACAGCTGGAGAGAGACTTTTTACATGGCATGTAGTGACAGGACAAGGGGTAATGGCTTTAAAGTGCAAGAAGATCAGTTTAGATTACACATTAAGAATTTTTTTTCCCCCATGAAGGTGGTGAAGCAGTGAAACAGGTGCCCAGAGATGCTGTGGAGGCTCCAACCCTGGAAATGTTCCAATGCCAGGTTGGATGAGGCCTTGAGCAACCTGGTCTAGGAGGAAGCCTCTCTGCCTACAGCAGTGGGGGTTGGAAATAGATGATCTTTAAGGTCCCTTCCAACACAGACCTTCCTCTGATTCTGTGAAGTGAAAATGAATTTATCAGAACCAGCACTTTAAAATAAAACAAAAGAAATAGCAGAGGAATTGGTCTGCCTTGTGGAAATAGAATCATAGAATCAGTCAGAGTTGGAAGGGACCACAAGGATCATCTAGTTCCAACCCCCCTGCCATGCCCAGGGACATCCTACCCTAGATTAGGCTGCTCACAGCCTCTGCCAGCCTGGCTGCAAACACCTCCAGGGATGTGGCCTCAACCTCCCGCTCTGGGCAACCCATTCCAGGCTCCACCACTCTCATGGTGAAGAACTTCCTCGTCACATCCAATCTGAATCTCCCCACCACCAGCTTTGCTCCATTTCCCCTAGTGCTGTCACTGCCTGCTAGCCTAAAAAGTACACTCAGAGCATTTCTGAAACAGCAGAGAAATTGGTCTGCCTCCTGGAAATCACAATTCAGAGCATTTCTTTGCCAGCAGAACTATAAGGGAAGGAGCCCCTGGTCTGTATTTCCCCATCAGTCATGTTCTCTTTTACAGATTAAACATTAAGCACAGCAAAACCTGCCATAAATGTGGTGTGGCAATTATCAGCAGGCTGCTGCAGAAAGAGAGGCTTCGTAAACACTCATTAGATGTTGTGGCAGTTGGAGTCGTTGCTTGTCCTGGGGACGCTTCCTACGGTTGCTTTAAATTAAAGGGCTTGTGAAAATTGGAACTGAAGAGCTGCAAGACCATAGGAGGAGGGAGGTGGCAGCTGCTCCTTCCTTCGCTCTCATCCGTAGCTTGCACAGCATCTCTCACTGCAGCACAGATTTAAACCAGTTGACCAGGCACTGGCTGCAGATGAAGCGAAAGATTAAATGCCACTCGTTTTTTTTAAACCAAATGGCAAAAACTGCCAACTGATTTTGCCAATACAGAAGGGAACTGTGTTTGTTGCATGGCAGCCCACGTTTTCCTTAGTTAAACCACAAACACAGCATCACACCAAATCCCGGCACGGTGAGGGTTGGAAGGGACCTCTGGAGACCACGTAGTTGGACCCCCCTGCAAAAGCAGGGTCACCCACAACAGGTTGCCCAAAATTGCAGTGTCCAGGCAGGCTTGTCATCTTTCTAGGGAAGCAGATTACACAACCTCTTGGGACAGGCTGGTCCACTGCTCCACCACCCTCACAGCAAAAAAGTTTTCGCTTCGGTTCACATGGAACCTTCTGGCTTCCACTTTGTGCTTGTTGCTCCTTGTTCTGTTATTGGGCACCACTGAAAAGAATCTGGCCCCATCCTCTTGCCCTCCACCCTTTAGATGTTGATCAGCATTGAGAAGATCTCTCAGCCTGCTTTTCTCCAGACTAAACAGCCCCAGGTCCCTCAGGCTTTCCTCCTCAGAGAGCTGCTCCACTCCCCACAGCATCTTGACAGCCCCCAGTGGCCTCTCTCCAGTAGGTGCCTGTCTCTCTTGAACTGGGGAATGCAGCAGCTTTGGAAAAGAGAGCAGAGGAAGTAAATGCCTCAAACACTCTCACTTGCTATAAAAGGCTTTTACATTTTAATTAGGAAAACAAGATTAAACTGCAGAGCTTCTTAGGACATTAATATGGTTTCATTCTTACTAATGAAGTACCCCAGCCTGGGAGATTTTCCTTGTTCCCTGCAAAGAGGTCGCTTCCGATATACTTCTCTAATCTTCAAACATAAAGCAGCTCTGTTTGATTTTCCTAAACCTTAATGAAGAGTGCATCTGTGACTTTAAGTACAAGGATGGGGTTCTGTTGCTATAGGGACAAGGAAGCTGCATTGGATAGGTGATGCTCTGGCATGCCAGTTGCATTGCTTAGCTTAGTATCCAGTAAAAACAATAAAGCAAAAAGCCAAAGAATAACTTTTATATGCAGTCAGAAAGAGGTGTCCAAGTAATAAAAGGATATTATATTAAGTCACTGCTACATAGTCCATGACTCCTTATAAAAATCATTGAATTGCTTTGGTTGTAAAAGACCTTCACAATCAGTGAGTCCAACCATCAGCTAATTCTGCAAGTCTGGTGCTAGGCCATGTCCCTCAGCACCACATCAGTGCCTCTTTTAAATGCTTCCAGGGATGGAGACTCAACCACCTCCCTGAGAAGCCTCCTCCTGTGTCCCAGAATGCTTTCAACAAAGAAATACCTTCTAATGCCCAATCTAAACCTCCACTGTTGCAACTTGAGGCCATTTCCTCTCGTCCTACTGCCTGTACCAGGGCAAAGAGATGCAGCCATTACTCACTGCATGGAAAGGAAATAACTTCAGAGATCGATTAGCATCTGTTTTCTTTTCTGGTTTATCACATGCATATGACCACTTTTTTGCCCTTTCCTCTAAAAAAGATCAAGAAGACAAAAAAAAACCCCAAAAAACCCACCAAAAAAACCAACAAACCAACCCAAAAAACCCTGCTGCAGCTGAATGAGATTGACTTCCAAGTGACTTCTGCATATATGAAATACCACATCTCTGCTGAAACATTCAGCATGTGACAACAGCCTCCAGACTTTCCAACAGCTCTGGCATCAGTTTTAGAAGACAGAAGACTCAGCATGGCAGCCTTTAACAAGCATTTAGCAGTCAGCCTTTCTCCACATCTGCCCAAGCACCAGGAGCTGCACCCTGATGATGCTCATAGTGTTGCCATGATCCACCCAGGCAGAGGGACTCAATGAGCTGCACCCTGATGATGCTCATAGTGTTGCCATGATCCACCCAGGCAGAGGGACTCAATGAGCTGCACCCTGATGATGCTCATAGTGTTGCCATGATCCACCCAGGCAGAGGGACTCAATGAGCTACAATCTGCACCCAGTACTCAAGGTGTGGCCCAACCAGTGCTGAGTGCAGGGGCAGAATGATTTCCCTGCTCCTGCTGGCCACTCTATTCCTGATCCAGGCCAGGATGCCATTGGCCTTCTAGGCCACCTGGGCACACTGCTGGCTCATGTTCAGTTGCTGTCAACCAGTACCCCCAGGTCCCTCTCTGCCTGGCTGCTCTCCAGCCACCCCCAGAGCCCACCAGGTGAGCTGGCATTGCCAGGAAGGGATTGAGGCTCACACCTCATCCTTTCTCACTTGGCCTCACACTTGTGCACTAATGACAAAGAACTCGCTTCAGATGTCAGAATCCCACTTGTCTTCAGAGGCTGACATTTATCCTCACAAGGCATTTGCACAAGGATAACAGAAAATGCTTCCATTTAAAGTAGTAAAAAAGGAAAAGGAAAGAAGTTGTAAGTGATTTGCAAATAATACATCAGGAGGAAAGAGAGGCTAAATGAACAACTCCCTCTCTGCCTGAACAACTCTCCCATCTCTCACTCACCTATCCCCAGTCCCAAATCACAAAACAGTTCTTGCACTGCAGCCTGTGTGCTAGCCCCAGCACAAACCACAAGGCCAACTGCTTCTTCAGCCTGCACTTTTCTCTCCCTGCCCAGTTTCAGCCTGTGAGCCACCGAGACTGTAATTAGATAGGAGTATCCCTTGGAGAAAACACCCAGGACAATCACCTGATGTCTGGGCAACAGCATTCCCACAGAGGAGCCTGATTCTAGACTCACTGTCACAGTTTCACATTATTTTACCAAAAAGCCCCAAATCATGATCTTTGAGGGTTTTCTTCAAATTCTGATACACCCAACACTCTTAATTCCCTCCCTCCAAGGACGCCTCAAGATGTTCCCCTACCCCAAAAAGGAGGAAAGCAACCAGCTTTGGATGAGCAGGACCCATGCTATCACCTAAGCAGAAATAAAACCCCTCAGGCAACACATTTTTTAGGTACAAAAAGTGGGGCAGCAGAACTTCCCAGTGGTGGTAGCAGCATCCTAAAGCATGAGGGCTGTGTGTGCAGCNGGGGGAGGGGGGTGGTGGGTGGAGGAAATAAACCCAAACCCACAACACTTTGGAGCACTTAGTTCTCCAAGCTGTTCAGCACTTTCTGTGTATCCCACCACTGCTGTGCTTCCCAAGATGACCCTTTTGGCACAACAAGCTCCACCACAGCAATTCTGAGGACTGATGAGAGGTGACCCCATCCTTGCTTGCTGCCATAGTTCCCAAAACCTCAGGGACCTCTTCTTCCTCCAGCACTCTCCGTGGGATTTGCTCTCTGTTGTAAACAGACTCCTAGGATAACACAGCCCCCAGGCTTGCTTGTGGCTATCCAACCAGATAAAATTGCAGCAAAAACTATTAATAACTTCTAGAGAAGCCTTTAAGTTTGCAGCTGGCTGCTAGGGGGAGATGCAAATAAATAAAATACAATCCAGCACATCTGCTCAGATACTCTCAATTCCCAGGTAGTTACTAGACACAAACTTCTAAGAGGTGCAAGTCCTACTCAGGGACTACCTACGTTTCTCATGGCTGTTATCATAGAATCACAGTCTTCTTTGGGTTGGAAGGGACCTTAAAGCTCATCTAGTACAACCCACCTGCACTATGCAGGGACATCTTCAACTAGACCAGGTTGTTAAGAGCCCCAGACAAATTGACCTAGAATGACTCCACAGATGGGGCATCTACCACCTCTCTGGGCAACTTGGATCAGTGTGTCACATTTCTTCCCTCTGTCTAGTCTGAATCCCCCTCTTTCAGTCTAAAACCATCACCTTTTGTTCTGTCACAGCAGACCCCACTAAAAGCCTATCTTCAGCTTTCTTATTGACCTCTTTCAGCAAAAGTGAGGTGGTCTCTCCCTGAAGCCTTCTCTTCTCCAGGCTGAACAACCCCAACTCTCTCAGTCTGTTCTCACAGCAGAAGGGTTCCAACTCTCAGATGGGCTCCTCTGGAACCACTCCAACAGGAGCATCTCTCCTGTGCTGAGGGCTCCAGAGCTGGATGCAGCTCTGCAGGTAGAGTCTCATCAGAGGGGCAGAATCCCTTCCCTCAACCTCCTGCCCATGGTGCTGAGGATGCAGCCCAGGATGCTGCTCACTTCTGGACCGTGAATACACATTGCTGGCTCAAGTCCAGCTTTCAGCCCACTGGTACCCTCGAGTCCTTCTCACATTTTCTCCTGAAAGGCACAAACGAGTAATATGTTGAGCCAAGTACAGGCCTGCTATTGCTCAACCAACAATAGACAAGATATAGCCATAGACTAGATGTAAGAAGAAATTTTTCACACTGAGAGTGGTGAGACACTGGCCCAGGTTGCTCAGAAGGGTGACACACCCCCCATCCCTGGAATCATTCCAGGCCAGGTTGGACAGGGCTCTGTTGATGTCCTTGCTGACTACAGTGGGGTTGGGCTAGCTGCCTTTAAAGGTCCCTTCCAACTGAAAGCCTGATTCTGTGATTCTCTGTTAGGTTATTTCAGGAGGAGCTCTGTTCCCTGCTGCAGCTACTCCCAGCTTTGGTTTAATGCAGTTACAGGAGCTTTAGACCAGCCAGGCATGATGCTCGTGCAGCTGAGACCCTTTCCAGGGCCAGGCTTGTCCACAGCAGGGAGCTGGGCAGGACAAGGGCCAGATCACCTCCTCCAGGCACAGCACAGCCTGGGCAGAAGCTGCCCAACTATGCTGTGGGATGCAGTGATGCTCTGAATCCAAGCTGACTCCTAAGGAGGCTCAGCAGGGAAAGGAGGAAGTGTTGTTCCTCTGCTCATCCCACAGTACCTGTGTTTGCTGAGTTGTACATCACACCAGGCAAACAACAGACGGCTGAACCCTTCACCACGCCCTGCTGCCTGCCACTCACAAAGCAGCAAACCCAAAGAGACTTTAAATCACATGTGTGGCACTGCAGCTGCCATCCATCCTGCTTCCAGAGGAAAGCAGCAGCAGCAGCAGCAGCCCTGTGCAGCAGCTCCTGGCCAAGGCTGATTTTTGTTGACAGCTCCTGTCTGTGAACAATGGCATCACGAAACAAAACCCGGACGGTGCCCCCTGAAACCAAGAGAGTAGTGACAAAGATGGGGAGAAACTGGTAGGTACAGGACAGACATACTCACTGCAGAGTAAAATTAGTTTGGATGCAATTAGAGAGTTACTGAAAAGCTTTGTCATGACAGACATCCTCATACATCTTAACCCTTACCCATAAAACAATTACTCTTCCACCTCCAGTCTGGAAGTCCTTCACCCCCAGTAAAAGACTCTCCAAGTCCAGCATTTGCTTATTTTTGCCCAAAATCAAGACTGCACTGAAATATAACAGACCCTGTCTTGCTCCACAGGAGATACACAGCCAATGCCAGGAATGTTCTGCACATCCCATCACAACAGTTGGCTCTGTTTCTCTTGGCAGGATCTAAACCACAGCTGGCATCTTTCTGAGAGGAATGCAGGAGAGCACCTGAAACTACCCTGGCGTGAGAGGTGTCAGAGGAGCTTGTTGGCTTTGATGCTTTGGATGAAAGGATTCTCCATCTGCATTTGTTAGCAAATCTTGTACAATGTTGTAGCCATTCATAATAAGGACAGGGAAGAAATTCAGCCGCTGCAGATCTCCACCACAGTACCTCAATTAAGCAGGTGACAAATGGTATTCCAATGGCAGCTGTTTCTAAACCTCTGGATAGATGAAGGTCCTCAATAAGGCTAGGACAAAGAAGTAAGAGCCTCACACCTTGTCTAAGGTTTAGGAAACATCCCTGGAGGTGTTTAAGGCCAGGCTGGCTGAGGCTGTGGGCAGCCTGATCTAGGGTAGGGTGTCCCTGGGCATGGCAGGGGGGTCAGAACTAGATGATCCTTGTGATGATCCAATCCTGATTGATTCTATGATTCTCTCAGTTCACTGAGACATCAAGGAGCAGTCCCTGTCACCCTAAGCACTGATGCCACATGAGATGTTCCCCCAAGCAGGATTTTTTTGCCAATGCCACCATGTAGCTGGATGAGTGAATTTAACCATATTCCCAGCAGAACTGTGTGCTGCTAACAGGAATTTGCCACAGGACCCTTGAGCTGTGCACAGTCCACTTTACCCACCAAAGACAAGCCAAGGGGGAAAACCTTTAAAAAGAGAGCCCAGAAATGTAATGAATGGTGCTCCTCAGGTCCTAATAAATCAGTGCCTGCCCTGGATGTCCTCCTTGGACCAATCAGGACAACCTGTCTGGAGCATGACAGTCACAGCCCCAGGTCCTTTAGCTCGTATCAACTTCATAACAAACCTTGCAGATGGTCACACACATAGAGCCCAGCAAGTGTTTGGATGGTTGGCTATTAAATCCTCATAAACACAGCTGGGAAGCCAAACACACCTGTAGGTATAAACATGCACACAGATAGATGGCTGTGTTTGTGTGGATGTGTTTGTTTGTTTCTAGGTATAAATGTAAAGGCAAAAAGCCTCTGGTTTATTCAGGACCAGGGAAGTGATCATCCCCCTGTACTCAACACTGGTGAGGCCACACCTTGAATACTGGATTCAGTTTTGAGCCCATCACTACGAGGGCATTGAGCTGCTGAAGTGGGTCCAGAGATGGGCAATGAAGCAGGTGAAAGGTTTAGAGCTCAGGTCTCAAGAGGAGGAGCAGAGGGAAATGGAGTTGTTTAGCTTGGAGAAAAGGAGGCTGAGGAGAGACCTTCTCACTCTCTGCAACTTTCTGGAAGGAGACAGAGTGAGGAGAAGAAGAGAGACTAACCCTCTCCTAAGTAACAAGTAAGAGGACAACAGAAAATGGCCTTGAGTTGCACCAGGAAAGGTTTACATTGGATATTAGCAACAATTAATTTCCCCAAAGGGTTGTGAAGCCCTGAAACAGGCTGCCCAGGGCAGTGGTGGAGTTCTCTTCCCTGGAGGGTTGAAAAGATGTGTAGATGTGGTGCTGAGGAACATGGTTTAGTGGTGTATTTGGCAGCAGGGAAAGCAATCATTCTCTTCCCAACCCTCTTCAAGAACATCTCTATCTCAAGCCCAGGCTACCTCATGAGAGCAGCATCTGTAGCTGCACACACAGAAGTGAGTGCAGCATAAAATCCCTTGCGTGCTACTGGGACGTAGCTGATTCAAACGATCTCATAATTGCCAAAGCTTAAACATTCTTCAAACTCTCTCCTTGCTATCTTTACCAATGCCACCTGTGACAAGTTTGTCCCCTGAAGTACCATAACTCATTGAACTGATAAAACCTGTCCCGAGCATGAAGAACAAGAAAAGGGCAACTGGAACTTTCATGTCCCCAGAGCCTCCTATTTCCATGTAAGCTGCAAAGGACTTTCATGAGATACCAAACCAGACCAAGCAGTTTCTCCAGCCCTGAGAAATGGGTGAATTTGCTTAAGAGTATCTCACAGCCAAGAGGAATATGCAGGTTTATAAGGGCAAATTAAACGAATAAATCATGATAAAATGGTGGTAAGACATAAAAATTCTGTTGAATTGATAGAAATGTTCCTAGTTCCTCCCAACAGCTTTTGAAAAACAGAAAAGCTCACGTGGTTTTTAATACCCTCCCTTCCGTGGAGGCTGAGAATTCACTGAGCTCCTCAAGCACAAGCTGTCCTCCTGCAGAGGACACTCAATTTTCTCCCATGAAAGACCTCTTTCAAGACAACTCCTGCCACTGAGAGAAGAGTTCGACGATGGCAATACTCACGGATTTGTTCCAAATAAAAACTGGAACAAATTGCTGAGCTAATTAATAACACAGCATTAAAAGGAAACCCAGATCCTTGGCCAGGATCCAGCTGCAGTCCGTGGAAGCAGACTTCCCTTGCTCTGATTCCAACACTTGATAAAGTTTGTACACACCCCAGCTACAGCTAAAATCACAAAGATACATGCTCATGACCACTCCATGGGAAGTGAACGAGTGTTAACCTCTTCTTTAAGTGTTTCTCTATGTTTCGAATGGTAGCTCCCTGTGGTCCCTGTGATGCTGCAAAGTCAAAGTCAAGCTCTGTGGGTAAAGGAGCCCAGCTGGCACAGCCTGGTGTAGACCTCATCTTGCCTATGTAAGGCCATGCCATGCTCTTAAGGTCAGAGGAGTTTGGGGAGGTTGTCTCTTCCTTCAGTAAGCTCTGCTAGTTACTTGGAAGGCAAATGAACACAGCAAACATTTTCTCCATTGTGACAATCATAGAATGGTTGAAGTTGGAAGGGACCTCAAAGATCATCCAGTTCTGACCCCCCTGTGCCATAGGCAGGGACACCTCCCACTAGAACAGGTCGCTCATGGCCTCATCCAACCTGGCCTTCAACACTTTCAGGCATCCACTTGAGCATCCACAACCTCCCTGGGCAACCCATTCCAGTGTCTCACCACCCTCACTGTGAAGAACTTCCTCCTAACATCCCATTTAAATCTCCCCTCTGCCAGTTTAAACCCATTACCCCTCATCCTATCATTACAAGACCTTGTGAGTAGTCCTCATGTGTTTGTTGGTGCAGCAACACCTGCATTGCTTCTAGGACATCACTAACAGCATGATCCCTGTGTGCTGCTTCCTACACATGCAGTGGCAGAGGTGCACAGTGTGTGCTGTTACATTTCCCCTGCTCAGGGAGCAATTCCAGGTGCGCCAGAAAAAAAGCTCCTGTATTTCCCACTCTTTTTATAGCAAGAGATAAATCTGTAGGGGGTGGGAGAGGGAGGAGGAGTAGCAAAAAGGAGATGGCATCCATGAAGGGGAGAATAAACTACAGACTGATTGTCTCAAGCTTACCATACCACACTGCAAGTATGTTTCTGAGAATTGCTGAGCTAGTTAGACTCTGGCTGCACCGGCAGCACAGTGAGAAGGCTGGAAGGGACCTTAAAGATCATCTAGACCAACCCCCTTGCCATGGGCACCAGAAATGTTTCTGCATAACCACATTAACAAAAATCAAACCAAAAAAAAAATTACTCTTTTTAGGCAGGGGTTGAAAACAACATATTTAATAATAATTAAATATGAAATAACCACTCAGGGACAAGCCCAACCACATTAACACATCCAGTTCTGACTGATAGAAAGCATTATGCAAGCTCCTAAAAGGACATGGCCAACACAGATAGCACAGAAGGGGAACAAGGGGCAGGCAGCACAATTCACTAGCAGGCCAGCAAAGAGCTGGCCAAGCCTTATGGCCTTCTTTGCTTTCAGGGAACTCAATTTACAGCACATTTCTGAACTCCAGATGGGGGAAGCTGGAAACAGCAATATAGATGGAGCACAGCTTGGTTTCAGTATCGACCTGGCCAAGTGGTGGAGAATTAAACAGCAAAGAAGATTAAGATCTGAAGCGTGGTACAAAGCTCCAAATCTTTGTCAGGACAGGAAAATGCCCCATGAAGTTCACTGCACAGAGGAGAGCAGGGAAGAAAACCATCCAAGTTCTAGGCAATGAAGGTAAAGAGTAGATGATTGTAAGTGTGAGGCTTGCACTGATTTATTACTGGCTTAATGGTAGCTAACACAGAACCACCAACAAGAGCAACAACTGTAAAATAATCTCCATCTTAGCAATCCTTGCACACACTTCCTTCCTAGATATTCAGAGTTGGTTTTCTTTCAATTTGAACAAATGACTGCACTCTCACAACATAAACCAAACCAAACCAAAAAGCCAAAGAAGAGGAAAAAAAACCCCAAAAACAACCAACCAAAAAAACCCACCACCTTTTTGGTATCCTCTCCCTTACCTAAACACAAACAGCTCAAGGAGAGTCTCTGCATTCAAGTATAGGTCCCAAATATATATAGTCTAAGTTTTATTGTTTGGATACTGGATTAAAGTTCTTTGGAGACATATATATATATATATATATATATTTTAAAAANAAAAAATATCAATGTCTGACTGTGCATGCTGCAGCTCATAGTCATTGAGAGGTTTCTGTCTGAAATTGATCATAGAATCATTAAGGTTGGACCTCTAAGCTTGTCTAACAGTCAATTTAACATCATTGTGGCCATTAAACCACGTGCAGAAGTGCCATATCTACACAGTTTCTGAACACCTTCAGGGATGGTGACTCCAGCACCTCCCTGGGTAGCCTGTTCCAATGTCTGGCCAGTCTTTCAGTAAATAAATTTTTCCTGATGTCTAACCTATCCAGCCTTCTATCTGACCCTAACAGTGACATTTTCATGTCTAAATATGATATATCCACACCAACCTATTCACATCATAGAATGGTTTAGGTTGGAAAAGACCTCAAAGATCATCCAGTTCCATGCACGTTAAAAGCTTGAGACTTCACTGTTCATTTTCACAAATCACAGCAGATTCAATTGCTTATTAAAAGGAGCTTCCCTTTTTCTCAGTAGCCTATTATTCATTAACATCCTAGAAACATTATTTCAGGAAAGAATAGGAAATGGTCACGATAAAGACATCTGGAATTAATATTTCTTCGTGACAGAAAGAAGAGAATAGGCAAGAGGACAGTTAACTGCCCCAACATCGGAGCAAGCTTCAAAAGAACTGCCTTGGACACCAGTTTTGATATTGAAAGATTCAGCATCTGTAAACCAACATTTTCAGCGGACAAATATATTGGCAGCCAAAGGATAGCTTTATGTTAAAAACCACTCCTGCAACCCAGGAATCAATGCCTGAGTCAAGCTTCCATTCAGCAATCAACCACACTGCAACAAAGCAGGCTGAGCATCAGAGCAGCCAGCAGGCACTTGGACCACCGCAAGCATCCCCACCTCTAACAGCCAGGCTTCGTTAAAGCAAGACTATAACCCCTCTAAGCATGTGTTTCTCTTGATTATCTCTCACACCAACAGGTATTTCATAACAAACAGCACAAGGTGTCCCTGGTCCAGCCTCTTCCTTCCATGGTTTCACACAGAAACCTCTCAATGACTATATGCTGCGGCACACACAGCCAGTATTTAGCTGTATTTACACCTCACGCCTTGTCTCACCAAAGGATCCCCACACAATGAGAACAACAATTGCTTTCTCTTTGCTCAGGGACTGCCAGCTCCTGGAGCAGCTTTCAAAAAAAAAAATTACTCTTTTTAGGCAGGGGTTGAAAACAACATATTTAATAATAATTAAATATGAAATAACCACTCAGGGACAAGCCCAACCACATTAACACATCCAGTTCTGACTGATAGAAAGCATTATGCAAGCTCCTAAAAGGACATGGCCAACACAGATAGCACAGAAGGGGAACAAGGGGCAGGCAGCACAATTCACTAGCAGGCCAGCAAAGAGCTGGCCAAGCCTTATGGCCTTCTTTGCTTTCAGGGAACTCAATTTACAGCACATTTCTGAACTCCAGATGGGGGAAGCTGGAAACAGCAATATAGATGGAGCACAGCTTGGTTTCAGTATCGACCTGGCCAAGTGGTGGAGAATTAAACAGCAAAGAAGATTAAGATCTGAAGCGTGGTACAAAGCTCCAAATCTTTGTCAGGACAGGAAAATGCCCCATGAAGTTCACTGCACAGAGGAGAGCAGGGAAGAAAACCATCCAAGTTCTAGGCAATGAAGGTAAAGAGTAGATGATTGTAAGTGTGAGGCTTGCACTGATTTATTACTGGCTTAATGGTAGCTAACACAGAACCACCAACAAGAGCAACAACTGTAAAATAATCTCCATCTTAGCAATCCTTGCACACACTTCCTTCCTAGATATTCAGAGTTGGTTTTCTTTCAATTTGAACAAATGACTGCACTCTCACAACATAAACCAAACCAAACCAAAAAGCCAAAGAAGAGGAAAAAAAACCCCAAAAACAACCAACCAAAAAAACCCACCACCTTTTTGGTATCCTCTCCCTTACCTAAACACAAACAGCTCAAGGAGAGTCTCTGCATTCAAGTATAGGTCCCAAATATATATAGTCTAAGTTTTATTGTTTGGATACTGGATTAAAGTTCTTTGGAGACATATATATATATATATATATATATTTTAAAAAATATCAATGTCTGACTGTGCATGCTGCAGCTCATAGTCATTGAGAGGTTTCTGTCTGAAATTGATCATAGAATCATTAAGGTTGGACCTCTAAGCTTGTCTAACAGTCAATTTAACATCATTGTGGCCATTAAACCACGTGCAGAAGTGCCATATCTACACAGTTTCTGAACACCTTCAGGGATGGTGACTCCAGCACCTCCCTGGGTAGCCTGTTCCAATGTCTGGCCAGTCTTTCAGTAAATAAATTTTTCCTGATGTCTAACCTATCCAGCCTTCTATCTGACCCTAACAGTGACATTTTCATGTCTAAATATGATATATCCACACCAACCTATTCACATCATAGAATGGTTTAGGTTGGAAAAGACCTCAAAGATCATCCAGTTCCATGCACGTTAAAAGCTTGAGACTTCACTGTTCATTTTCACAAATCACAGCAGATTCAATTGCTTATTAAAAGGAGCTTCCCTTTTTCTCAGTAGCCTATTATTCATTAACATCCTAGAAACATTATTTCAGGAAAGAATAGGAAATGGTCACGATAAAGACATCTGGAATTAATATTTCTTCGTGACAGAAAGAAGAGAATAGGCAAGAGGACAGTTAACTGCCCCAACATCGGAGCAAGCTTCAAAAGAACTGCCTTGGACACCAGTTTTGATATTGAAAGATTCAGCATCTGTAAACCAACATTTTCAGCGGACAAATATATTGGCAGCCAAAGGATAGCTTTATGTTAAAAACCACTCCTGCAACCCAGGAATCAATGCCTGAGTCAAGCTTCCATTCAGCAATCAACCACACTGCAACAAAGCAGGCTGAGCATCAGAGCAGCCAGCAGGCACTTGGACCACCGCAAGCATCCCCACCTCTAACAGCCAGGCTTCGTTAAAGCAAGACTATAACCCCTCTAAGCATGTGTTTCTCTTGATTATCTCTCACACCAACAGGTATTTCATAACAAACAGCACAAGGTGTCCCTGGTCCAGCCTCTTCCTTCCATGGTTTCACACAG
>VWZI01002458.1:681862-699856 GCA_013396835.1 Psilopogon haemacephalus | reverse complement strand
TTATTATAATATAATATTATATTACATGACACAATATTAATTATATCATATATTATAATAATTATAATTATTATTGTATTCTATATAATAATAATAATAATAATAATAATTATTATTATTATTATTATTATTATTAGTTTTTTTTAAACCCCTCTTATCTCAAAATAAGATTGGGAATTTACCTAGGTGGGAAGATGGCTTGCAACACTCCTTCAGCATCAAGCGATGGAGGTGTCTCCTTCACCTCTTGCCAGAAAGGCTGGTGAAAGAGGAGTTCACCTCCTGGCTTTTCTGTCTCAAGGAGGAGAGCTCTACCTGGCCTGTGGATTTGGGAAGTGATTGATAATGCTCCAGAAGGAGGGGAAACTACATGTGCTTCAGCAGACATCCAGACACCCGTTGCAGCCGCTCTCCCCAAACCAGGTGTGCTGGTTTGAGGCTAACTGGAATATTTTAATGAGAAAAATTACATTATAGGTTGTGGGAAGAAAACAAAGGTGATGTCTGCTTCACTGATACCTTTACTGAGATGTATAAAGAGCAAGGACATAAACATAGACAAGACAGAGCCACTCTGGTCTGGGCTCTGGCTGTTGGTCTCTGCCTCTCCTTGGCTTCCAGCTGGATCTGTGTAACCCAACTAATTGATTCTGCTTCTAACCCCCCTGGCTGATTTTCCCTGTTTACTTTGCAAATAAGGTAGATTCTGGGGTAAGATTAGAGGGTTGGGGAAGCTGGAAGGGTGGCTGGGGGTGTGGTGTTTCTGTATTATCTTTTTTACTGTATACAGCTGTAAATGTTTGTAATATATTGTAAATATCTGCTTGTATATTGTGCTAAGCTGTAAATATAGAGATTCTTTCCTTAACTTCCAGCTGGCTGAGTCTGGTCTGGGTGAATTCAAATGTGTGTGTGGGGAACTTCCAAACCATCACAACTGGTTAATTACAGATAACCCAGTCTCTGAAGGATCCACAACAGCTGAAGCAAGTTTGCTCAAGTTTGGATGGTTAAAAGTCATCCTGAATTTGACAGAACTAAACCACATTGTGTAAAAAAAAAAAAATGCTTCCTGTTCCATTGGTGCACTCCTGCTGATACCCAAGCCCAGGTGGTGTGTCAGGTCTCTGCACTGAGCTGAGGCAACCCCATCCAGAGACTGCAATCTTGCAATCTTCCTCTGCCAAGCAAGCAGCCTGGCATCTCTTTCCCTCCCCCAGGTGAACCTCAGCCATTTCTTGCCTCTGCTACCTTGAAATGGAGTGGTGCTCCACACAGACTTCCCTACCAACCTTTCTGGCATTTTTATAGCTATAGCTAAGTTGCTTCCAGAACCTGAGGACATTTGGGTCTCCACTACATTCGCAATTTCATTTGGACATCACCAAAACTAAAGAAAATCCAGTAGTTGCTAAAGAAGAAATGGGAACAGCACTTAAGACTGAAACTGCCTGGGTTCCCCTCCCTGCCAACAGAAATTAAGCTCATAAAATATTTCACCAGATCCATATCCATTCTCCCTAACCCACTCTTTCTCCTTCTCCCATGGGACACAAATCTACCCTATGGTCTTGTGCATGCAAAGAGGCATTGTCAGAGCGAGACTGCACCGAATAAGCCTGACAGCAGTGCACATGGCTGCAGAGTGCTTCTGATCCCACAAAATCCAGCTGAAATCCAGATGTACTGACTCAGAAAACCACAACCTTAATATTCTAGCATTCTGCTGAGGTCATTTTTTGCTGAGGCAAATTGGTGTCAGACTGCTGTTACCACTTCCCAAAGTTTTTTAACACGAGAAAAGCTCTTCCTCAATTAATCTGGGGGATGGGGGGAGGCTGGTTCATTTGCTGACTCCACAATTTCATGTTTGGAAGTGTAAGGAAGGCAACGTTCTGAAACATCAACTCTGCATACAGCTCTTAAACTGGACTGAAGAAAGAAAAAGGCACATCTCAGAAGCAACAATGGACACCACACAGAACAGAGCCAAAAGGTCAAATGCCTTTATTAAGCAAATGATGCTTTTTTTAAAAAAAAAATATTTTGGGGAGATTAGAAAAGTGTATTTAAATTCAGCAAATTTAAATTCGCTCGTGTGGGTTCACTACAGGTCTTCTCTTTAAATATATAGAATCATAGAATGGTTTAGGTTGGAAGAAACTTCAAAGATCATCCAGTTCCAACCCCCTGCCACAGGCAGGGACACCTCCCACTAGATCAGGTCGCTCAAGACCTCATCCAGCCTGGCCTTGAACACATCCAGGGAGGGAGCAGCCACAACCTCCCTGGGCAACCTGTTCCAGTACCTTACAACTTAAAGCAGATTCATCCCATTGCCTAATGCAGAGCCTTACTAGCAGGCACATGAATTCAGCTCTGACTGATCATCACGATACCTTCTTCTCCTCGTGGTTTAGGGGGAAGTCCAAAGATAAGCAACAAACTGCACACCCTTGCAAACAGTCTCTTCCCAGCCTATTGCAGAGAATACACAAGAGGGAACCAGTATGTTTGCAATCATCTGGGCTTGATTTTGACCTTCTGACACGTGACGGCTTCAGGCATGTGAACAAGCCAAATGCACGTGGGTAAAAATTTGAAATTCAGAGGCTTCTATAAGCAGTCCCCTTTCCTGCCCAGAAGGAGAAGCAAAGTTGCCAGAAATCTTAAGAACAGCAATGGAAGGTGCATGGATTTCCTTCTTCTGCTACTTAAGGTGCTGCACTTTACTTAAAAACTCTTCCTCCATCTCAGCCTGTATCAGCACGGCAGAAAAGCAACAGCCTGAAGTTCCCCAGGGGCCACTGCTCTGGGTTTCTCTGGTACAATCCAACACAACATCTTTGTGCACACATGAAGGCCATCACTCTTTTGCCTTTTTTTTCCCCCTCTGTTCCAGAGAACCTCAGAGAACTGAAACGAGTCCAAGAAATCTTGGTCCTCCCACGCAAAGTCATTCTGTGGCCAGTAATGATCTGTATGGAAGACAAGATGTTCTTCTCTGTGTCCCCATCCCTCCTTTCTGTCTCGCCTTAGCCCAAAAAGTGCATCCTCCCCAGAAGAATCTACTACCAACACATACATGCAACATGTCACTTTGAAGACCCTATGAAGACCTTGGCTACAAAATGCAGAGATTGTTGGTCACTTCTGCAGCTGGACATAACCTGCTGGCCAGGGCGTTGGTGTCTGTGGATGCACTGACCACCACCAGACCTCAAATGGCCTGAGCACCTCAAGCCCTGCCCAATGTGGGTTTCAGTAAAGCCACTACTGAACCAAGCCAGCACAACCACCAGCCTCACAGCTTCACCCCTACTTATTCAGCCTAAAAGAAGAGGCCATTTCCTTTCATCTCCAGGATGTGCTACTACTCCTTCTATTCATCTGCCTTTAGTGGACTCCTCCATGCCAGGCAGGGGAAATATTTCACATCACAGCAGTTTGTCCAGGAAGCTTTGTGACACGCAAGCATTTCCTTGCCCTCTCAGCTGTATAATGAGGCTTGAAAGCTAGAGCTCAGTTTGCAGAGTCATTAGGTCAGTCATTACCATGGCTGCATGCAGGTGTGTGCTGGGTTTTAAGTGAAACCTCTCTGACACCTACACAGGAGGAAGGTTTGGGCTGAGAGCTTATGTTATAAACGCGTAGAAACTCAGTGATGGCTAGCAAGCCTTGGGTGCCATCTGAACTTCTACCTCCTCTGCTAGCTCCTCCTCAAACTTGTGCAAACCTCTCTTCCTGTCCTTCAACTGAAGCTGAGCACCCTCTGAAGGCGCAGAATGCCAAGCACGTTGGAGCCGCTGGGATGGTCCTGCTTGGAAACAACACAAAAAGCCACTCAAACATGCCCTGCCCTGCTGCTCTCTCCAATTCCAGACACACCTCCTCTTTGATTACTCCTCCTAACTTCTCAAATCTCAAGAAATGGCTTCTGAGAGAAGGTCAAGACAATAATGAGGAGCCACATGGCAGGTTTGTGGTCCAGTGCTGGCAGAGAGCCTTGAATCACAGAACTGCCTAGACTGGAAGACTTTCAAGATCATTGAGCTCAGTCATTGACAAGTCCTTGATTAAACCATATCCCTAAGCACTAAGTCTGCATAATTTTTAAGACACCTCCAAGGATGGGGACTCCACCACTGCCCCAGGCAAGCTGTCCCAATGTCTCATAACCTTTTCAGTAAAAAAAATAAATAGAAATTATTTTCTCATTTCTTGCAAACAAAGGAGTCTGAGCCAAATCTCCTGAAAGGATCCATGATTTATCACAGTGCAAATGGTTCTTGGGCCACCTTGTCTGCAAGCTCAGTCTCTACTCCAAGTCAGGAGCTAGAGGAAGGCAGGTGTCTTCTCAAGCTCAGCTGTGATGGTCCTCAAATCTGACTCTTCTCTGCATGGGTCCTGCCAGAGTGAACAAAGTCTCTACTGAAGCCTGAACTGTGCCAGGTCCTTTATTCACCTTGAGGATTTCAACTTGCCTTTGTGTGAGTGAAACTGGCCAAGAGGCTCAAAAGTGATGGGGGCAGGGGGAAAAAGAGAAAGCAGTGGGGCAAGGAGAACTGAATGTGTGACATCAGTTGATTTTCCTAGGAAAACAAGCTTACAAAACAACCAGTTTCACAGAATGACAAACATCTTGGCCTGAAGACAAGATGTAAGGCAAAGTTGGGAAATTCAAAGTGCTGTTTGACTGTGGCCTCTACTGGAAACATGCAGCAAGACTTTATTGGGGATATTTCCTCTACAAGGCAAGTCTCTACCTGACTCAACTGCAAGAGACAAGCAACAGAGTTGTACTGGTTTGAGACTAATCAGAATATTCTAATAAGAGGAATTAGATCATTGGTTGTAAAAAGAAAATTAATTATAAAGTCCCTATCACAGAATCACAGAATTAACCAGGTTGGAAAAGACTTCCGAGATCATCAAGTCCAACTTATCACCCAACACCTTCGAATTAACTAAGTGCCTCATCCAGTCTCCTTTTAAACACCTCCAGGGATGGTGACTCCACCACCTCCCTGGGCAGCCCATTCCAATGCCAGTCACTCTTTCTGTGAAGAACTTCTTCCTAACATCCAGCCTAAACCTGCCCTGGTGCAGCTTGAGGCTGTGTCCTCTTGTTCTGTCGCTGGTTGCCTGGGAGACAAATCCCCACCTGGCTACAACCTCCTTAAACCAATCATCCATTGGCTTGCTAAAAGGGATAAAAAGGCAAAGTATACACAATTTGTCCTCTTTTGCTTCAGAGCCCTTGCTCCCTTCACTTCTCCTTTGTTAGTGGGAAGATATTAGAGCAGAGCAGATAATAAGTCAGCTTTGCTGATTGTCTGCCTGGGAGAGAAAAGGGCTGTTGTTGAGCCCCTTCTGGGCCTCTTTGTTTGTCTGGGAGGGAATCTGGATTTCTGTATTATTTCTCAATGGTATGTAAGTGTAAATAGACGTAAATACAGAGTGTGTTATAGTCTGTAAATTTAGCTGTGCTGCAAAAACAGCTTCACCTTACTTCCAAAACATCTAAGCTGGGTCTGGTAAATTTCAACAGTGGGGGCAAAGTTCCTTAACCCACTACAGAGCTGCATTTAAACTACAAAGCCAGAGAAAGGATAATCCCAAAGGAGGTGCTTGTTGCTCTTGTGGGAGCTATCACACCTACAAGACCAAGTGCTCTGACCTTCGTGGCACAGCAAGGAGTCCTGCCATCATGACTTGCTTCTGAGTAACGCTCATTTACACCAGCACCCAATCAAGTAAGCCACACAACCATATCAAAAAAATTCAGTTTGGACCTGCATCCCCAAACCAGCTACCCAGACATTGAACATTCCCATCATTCAGCCTTGGTGCAGCACGGATGCACCTTCTCAGATGTCCACCCAGTCCTAACAATTACCTTAAGCTGCTCATGACTCTTCCCTCAGATCTCCAAGACAACTACTTGTTTTCTAGTGCCAAATTTTGTTCTAGGAGTAGAGAATGAGATACTACAGGAAATTCATAGAAAGCTTTGACAACTCCAAAAACAAATAATTACTTTTTCCTTCAGATGAAGTTGCTTTGATAACTCCAGGGAAAAAAAAGTCTGCAGTTGGTGCGTGTGATATGAGATAAAAAGTATTACTAAGAGGGCAGAATGTGCTGGCAGCACAGAGCACGAACTGACATGAACAATTTGGCTGCCAGGGAAAAGATTGCTTGGATTTGAAAAAAAAAAACAACAAAAACCAAAACAACTCAGAAGTGATAAATGTTTGGCTGCGCCAAGAAATCTTGACCTCTGCTTCTGAGAAGGATACATCAATTAATTCAACAATTTAACCAAGTTTCAATGATGCAGTACTTAGTGCTTGGGAAAAAAAAAAAGAGACTTTATACTTACCACTTATCAACTTGGCTGAATCCCTGCGAGTGTATTTGCTCAGCACTCTTCGCACTGCAAGCACAACACTAAGGAGAATTCTTTCCCCTCCACTTCTGCAAGGTTTGCTCAGTACTGTCACAGATCACTGCTCAGGCCAGCGCAGGGCCAAATGAAAGCTCATCAGAATATTCTCCCAGCTCTTTCTACAGGCTTAGTGGTACAGATAAACTTAATTTAACTTCAGCACCTGAGAAGAAGCTTAAACCCCTCAAGATAACTCCCTAAGGCAACGCTGCTCTTATGCAGCAACATTTCTGTATAAGGATGTGAAAGGTCTGCAGAACAAGTCTTATGAGGAGCAGCTGAGACAATTTGGATTGTTTAGTGAGACCTTCTTGCTCTCTTCAATTCCCTGAAAGGAGGCTTGAGAGAGGTGGGTATTAGTCTTTCCCCCAAGTAACAAGTGATAGGACAAGATGAAATGGCCTCAGGTTGTACCAGGGGAGGTTTAGATTGGAGATTAGGAAAAAACCCTTTAGTGAAAGAGTGGTCAGGCATTGGAAGAAGCCCAGGGAGACTGTCACCATCCCCAGAGGAGTTAAAAAGAAAAACCAACACAATGTGTAGACATGACAGTTCTGGATGTGGTTGGTGTTGGGTCAACGGTTGGACTTGAGAATCCAAAAACACTTTTCAAACCAAAATGATTGTATCATTCTACATCCAGAAGAGCATGGAGAACAGGTGGCACAAAGCAAACCCCACCTGATACCTCTATTTCTGTAGCTATCCTATAAGCCCCAGTCCTTCTGTTAATACACCTTTGAGATCAAGCTTGTTCCTCAACAGCCCTTGAGTTTTAATGTAGTGGGGAGTGGTGAAAAGAGCAGGTGAAAAACTAAGTGAAACTACAACAGTGGTCAATAACCCACTGATTCTCACCTTCACAGCATCACTCAGATATTTCAAAATCAAGAACATTATCCTCTTACATGAGGAGGACATGAACAATTTTGATCCTCTTCAGAACCATCATGCCACAGCCCTATATGCACAGAGAGCTCTGGCCCCTCAGCCCTGGTGCTGAGGATTCAGACCCTTCTTTCACCTGTTCCTTTGGGCCACATACACAGTACTGGCCCTCTAAGAAGAGCTGAAGGTGGCATAAAACCTGAACACTAACTGAGAGCAAGAAGCCTAAAATACATCAGACAAGGAAGTGCCTAAGCTCAGAAGACAGTGAAGAGAACTAAATGTAGGCTCCTATAGTTTGAAAGGCTCCAAGCAATGGATGAAGGTGGAATTGACCAACTACAGCCTTGTCCCAGGACACAGGACTATTTGAAAATGTGGAAGGATCAGCAAGATGTATAAACACCACACAGAGAAAGCCATCCAACCTGAACCAGGGCGTTACAGAGCTACTGCAACAACTACTGCATTCTTTATGGTGTCAGGCACATAGGACCAAATCTTCTCCCCGGTGAACTAGGTAGGGACAGCTCCACTGCCAGTCAGTTTGGAGAGAGAAGCATGTGCTGACTTTCCCAGTTTCACACAAGGCTCCTGCAATGTCTCCTGTAATAACAACAATGAGAAAGAGCTGTGGCTTCCTCTGTAGACTCTGCATGATAGCCTTCCTCTTTGCAGACAACCATTCACATTTTATTTGCATGTCTATCTCCGTGCCCCTGTTCTTCCTCCACTGGTACTGCTCGGGCTGATAATCAAACTCGGAAGATACTGCCAGGAAGCATGACTGAATATAAACAAAACCATCAGAAATGAAGAAGAGTTTAAAACACTACTGCAACCTGAATGTTCCAAATACATTTTCCTTACCCCCAAATCAGCACACTTGGTAGCTTTCCCTACAGCTTTCTCATCCTGTTATTGCTTCAGGTGAGCTCTGCACCATGCGAGATATCAGCTCCACGAGAACACAGAGGAACTTCTCAGGAAGAAACTTCTCCTGCATTTACTCAGTCTACCTAAAAGAAATGCCTGCTTAAATCTTTCATCTTTTCACTTAAGACTGCAATTGAGTTTGATTCTTCAACGAGAAGTCCTCTCTCCCTTTTTTAAAGCTGCTGTTAGAGACCTTTTGAACACTAAAAACAGATCAAGCAACTTCTAAATTTAGAGTTTCTGCTCAGATGATCCTCTAAATATATTCCCACACATTTTTCTATTCAAGCCTCCATCAAAGCTACTTGGAAAATAATTAGCAGTGTCCTCTTTGTTGTGGCTGTCTGGGCACTATATATATACATGCAAAACAGCAGAAGATTCCCAGGTCATTTCTAGTTCATCTCATTTCTGGCTCTACAAATCCCCACCCACACAGTCATAATTACTAATTAATGTATGAGGGGGAGAGAGAGATAGAAATGCACAGAAAAGGATCTCCATCCCGGGAAGCACTTCAGTCCCCTCACCTGCTGACCAACTTCAAGCACATTAACTTCTAGACCTTCTGTCCTGAATGCAGACCAACTTCTATTCAAGCCCCAACACTTCTCAAAGTTAAAGTGTACTGCTCTAACACCTGAGTTTGTCATCAAGGTTAAGGCAAGACCTCCAAGTTCATGAAAAGAAAGACATTACCTGAAGCACTGCCAGTGACAGAGAAAACAGACTTAACAGAATTAAATAAAAAACCCTGCAAGAGCTGCTTCTCCAAACCAGGCTTTCCACTGCAGCATTGGGAGACCAATAGAAAGAGGAGGGAAACCTCTTCACCACTCACCTGTTCTAAAGCTCTCAGCACATTGTTCACCTTTGATCTGAAATGCAGAGAGGATGCAAGAGGAGACCATGCTCTAGCAAGAGAAGCAGGACTCCCATCTCCTTTAAAACCCCAGTCAGAAATAGACTCTTAAACCTGAATAAAAATATAATCTGTGAGCTAAAGGAGGAAGCCACAAATTTTAATGTGCTGAGACACATTCAAGCATGTACATACTCAACAGCAGAAAATAGAGCTGAAACAAGGAGTGGACACAGAGAAAGCTGACATCTGAAAACAAGCTACAAGCATTTAGGGGACAAACAGTGAGGGGAAAAGCAAATGAGAAAGCCAGGAGGAGTTGCAAGAGGAGCAAAGAGGTTCCAGTTGCTGTCACTCATTCACCAGATTTACAGCACTCTTTTAACGGGCACTGCTGTTACCTGTGGCTCATACAGACAAAATCCTGCTTTATTTAAGCTATTGGAAAATGGGTACAAAGGGGATGTAAGCCTGGTACAGTCCTGCTGAAGGACAAACTCAGGCAGCTGATGATGCTGAGCTAATGGAGACTCCAGAGTCTTTCCCCAAGACCCTTCCTGGACTTCAGGCCTGTTACAGCCTGCAGCAGGCTGTGCTCAGGTCACATCTTTCCACGTTCCTACTTTTAGCATTTCTGTGAATAATTTAGTTCAGAAGATAAAACCTTTCGTGTACCTCAGGCATTTTCTCCTCAAGACAGTCGATACGGTCCCAAAGTATTGAACTGGAAGGCACTTAAGTGGGGCTCTCAACCCTCCTCCCTCCTCTCCACATATTTTGCCTGTTTCACAAGAAGCAGAGTGCAGAACATAGGTCAGCCCATGACCTCCAGCGAGATGCATTATCCAAAACAAAACCGGAACATTGCACCACATTGATTCAATTCAGGGTCAAGCTGAAGAACAAAGTGCTTTTGCCCCACTAAAAAGCATGCTCATGTTACTCAGCCCTGAAGCTAACTGCCGAAGGAGAGGGTTCTGCCCTTCTGCTCTGCTGAGACCCTACCTGCAATGCTGGGTCCAGCTCTAGAGACCTCAGCACAGGAGGGACATGAATCTGTCGGAACAGAGCCAGGGGAGACTACAAAAATGACTGGAGGGCTAGAGCACCTCTGCTGTGAGGACAGAAAGAGTTAAGAGTTGTTCAGACTGGAGAACAGAAGGCTCCAGGGAGACCTTCTTGCAGCCTTTCAGCACTTAAAGAGGCTGATAAGAAAGATGGGGACAGACTTGGGCTTGGACTAGATGACCTTTGAGGATCCAATCCAAGCCATTCTGCGAATAAACAACTTGCCTCCTCCAGTTCTGAGGGAAACAGTTTTCTCCCCCAAAACGTGTGGAAAAGAACCTCAGGAACATCCACTCTGCAATCCCTGGCACTCAAAAATGTCCCTCCCTTGCTTTATCCACCAGCCCGACCGGCAGAAAGTTCTGCTCCATGGCCGCTGAGGTCCTTCAGACGCGCTCCCTGCAGCACGACAGCTACACCGCGCTTCCAAATAGCATCACAGGTTGTTTACGGAGACAAGCTGACTCAAGATATTTTTATCCTCATCTCCCCACTTATAATTAGCACAGCCTCTGAACGAGATGCACTGGCAGCACAGCATCAACACGATGACTCAAAATAGGGCTTCGTGTAGTGCCAGCAGCCTCCCCAGGACGGCTCTTCCAAATGACTCCCGCTTGTAATAGTCTCAACTACCGCTGGGCTATAGCCATGGAGTTGCGGGCAGGCTGCAGGGCACTGCGTGGGACAGGAGGTGTGCAGTGAGGGAAAGCACCTTGTACTTGGAGCTGTGAAGTCCCCCAGAAAGGGGTATTCCATCTCCAGCTCGACAATGTAGCCACCACTGCAGCTCTCTTCTGCACCACTAACCTGATGCCAAAAGGAGCTGTTATTTTTCACAGACATAGAATCAGTTTGGTTGAAAAAGATGTTTTAAGACCATTGAACCCAGCTGTGAACCCAGCGCTGCCAGGCCACCACTAAACACTGTCCTTCAGCACCACATCTACACAGCTTTTAAATTAAGGTGAACCCTTCAAGTCCTGTTTGTGGGATGATGCAATTACAACCCTTCTTTTGCACAGAACCATTGATTGCCAAGGCAGCAATTTACCAAACCTCATGGAACTCACAGAAGCAGGGAGCCGAGACTGCAGCAACATCCGCCCTGAATTCTTTTCTTCTAAAAACAGAAAGTCTGTGGGCTCAAATGTGAGCAGAAATATTTATGACAATCTAAGCAGCCCTCCTAAACGTAATTAGCAGTCTCATTTGATTCCATTCTGAGGTCACCAAGCCTCTTCTCCATACTCTGCCAGCCATCACTATAGAAATAAAAAGCACCAGAAACCTCAGAGGTGAAACCCACACTAAATGAATTGGCTTCCTGGCTCCTTTGGCCTCAAAAAAAAAAAAAAGTAAAACAAGTAAAACCATTACCTCAGGAGAAATAAAGTTCACCACCTGCACACATGGCACTCTAGGGCAGGTTTAATACAAGTGAGAACATTAATTGGAGCAGCCACTGCAGTGAGCAGAGAAACGCTGTCCTTCAAGACTTGCTTAATTAGATTTGGCCATGTTGCTACCAACAGAATATTGTCTCATGTCCATAAATTTGTCATTTTCAGATTCTTGAGGGTCCTCCTCTGCTAGTTGTGCCCTTCCACCTGGCAAAGACTCGCTATGTTCTGCTGGTTGTTAACTAAAAAGCAGCAAGATCATTTCCCCCAACATGCTGTTATCACTTAATAGTGCTCATCTCCACAAGCAAAAATCCTCTTACATTAAGGCTTGATGAAGTACTGAACCAAGGTGCCCAGAGAGGTTGTGGAGCCTCCTCCTCTGCAGAGATTGTACACCCACCTGGACACTGTGATCATGGGTGACTGCTGTGGGTGACCCTGCCTTAGCAGGGAGATTGGATGATGATCTCCAGGGGTCCCTTTTAACCCCTACCAAGCTGGGATTCTGAGATCACGTCAAAGACAGCACCTACTATCTCACGTGCATTGAGCAGTGCACATTTCTGGGATGCAAATCAAGGTCTCTGAGCTGAAATTTGCCTTTGGTGTCCCAAAACCAACACTTGCATGGTTTTGCCTAAACTGTCATGACTGTAACAATTCTAACAAAGAGAAATGATCCCGTGGAACACACTGGCCTGTTTCCAAGGCAAATAAAGAGCTATAAGCTGAGAGCAGCTCAAACAGCAATTACAGACAATAGTTCTGGGTGGTACATGTAGAGGGAGAACACATAAACTGGATCTCCCTAATGAGAAGCAAGAGGCAGTTTATTAGCCTGGCCATATAGACTGGGCAATAGCCTACTTCAGAGAGCAAACCATTTCCTACACTAGCAGACCAGCTCTCATAGCTAACGTGGAAGAAATCAGCAGAACAGACCTGGGGATGTTATGTCTGAACCTGTCAGAGAGGGATTAAAAAAGCTTTCCACGAGGATGTACTGCCAAAGATGGGACATGTTCCCTGTAGCAGATTCTTGAGATAGCATTTCACTTTCAGGACAAGGTGGTAGACACAAGGATCTTAAGAGTACATTAATCCTTGACAAAGAGCCTGCAGCTTCCAAAGGGTGGATTAATTATTAAAGCAGCAGCAATAAAACTATTCAGTAGTTCATAATCATATACCCATATTATAGGCAGATAAGTGCTCGGCTAACCTTGTACTTCAACTTGGAGATCCCTGCTCCATCCCTGCAGACAGCAACACATTTAGACTCCACCATCCTCATTAACATCCCTTTGTAAGAACAAACTAGAAAAGCTAGCTAACAGGCACCATGCACCCAGAAGAAGCAGTTTCCTCCCTCTTTCTTTCCATTTCTTCTCTTCTTAATTCTCCTAAGACTGGAGACAGGTTTGCCTCACCAACCGACACACCTAAAGAGGGATCATGGCAACGATTAAGAACTTCCAGATCATAGAATCGGTCAGGGTTGGAAGGGACCACAAAGATCATCTAGTTCCAACCCCCCTGCCATGCCCAGGGACACCCTACCCTAGATTTGTACCCTAGATATATCTACTGCCCCTTGAAACTAATCAGGAGATTGCTTTAAACAAAAATGTGTCTCCTGTTATTTTAAACAGGAAACAATGGGAGATTAAGGACCTGTCTGAGTTTAAACAGACACTCCTTAACACCCCTCAGTCACTAAGATACCCCAAATTTGGATATTCATAAGGGCAATAGGCACATGTGCCCTGAGGACACCATGACTTTGGAGGGGGAAAAAAAAAAACCTGTGTGGGCAAGGACACACCAGTTCTGTGAGCGAAAGCTGAGCACTTCCTGTGTCTGCACAAAGGATGGTTGTTGTCAACTGGCAGAAATTAAGTTTCACCTCACCCACCTGAACTCCAGACCACCCACTTCCAGCTACCAAACCCAACAAAGCAAAGCTGAAGTCTTCCAGCGCTGGCAGTGAGTCACCAAACTGAGCAACTCCAGCAAGCAGTATTTAACCGGGTTAGATGAAAAAGTCGGCAGGGAACCTCAGCAGTTTCTGATCAGCTTAATTTGCTGTATTGTCTCTGGAGGGGGGAGAACGTTTGAAGCCTCCGATGTTTGTATCGCTGCAGAGCATTAAACAGGAGATGACAAACAATTGCCAGCCTGGCTGTCCTCCAGTTAATCAGCTGGCCTTGACTCCCATTCCTCCACGAACTGCTGTTGAAAACCAATTGCTTAGTTAATGGGGCAGAAAGATGAAATCAATTTCAATATGCATCTCTAAAGTGTCCCTCTTACGTAAAAGCGCTGCCCGGGGGAGCGCGGGGCGCACACGTTTCCTCCTGCTTCTGCCAGCTCCACTTCCAATTTGCCGTCCTTACCAGGTACCGAGTTATTAAACGAGGCAAAGGAAGAAGCCAGACCTGCATGTCAACGAGATCTCCTCGTCCCAGCATGGGCACAGAGCTTCTCCCCCGTCTGCAGGCAGGCGAGAGCCATGGACCCAAGGCGGCTGAGTGGGCGCTGCCTGATGGAGGCTTTCATTCGGCGGCTCCGTCTAACGCAGAAGCCAAGCGGTGAGCAGCCTGGACGCCAGCTGCCCACACCTGCTCCCGGCCTGTTCTGGCCAGATGAGGAGGCTGCAGGGCTGGAGGATGTCGCACGAAAAGATGACTCTGGTGGGGGTGGAGAGCTCAGCCTGAGCCTGTCTCCAAACAAGCAAAAACCACTGAGTGCCACTGTCAGGAAATCAAGAGTCAAGGGGAAGGTTTGAGCGATGCGGGGCTGCTCAGCCTGCAGAAATGCTGACTGAGAGGGCATCTTCTCAATGATGGTCAATAGCAGAAGGTCTGTGGCAAGAGTCTTTTCAGCAATACCCAGTGACAGGACGTGGGGCAATGGGTACAAACTGGAACCCAGAAAGTTCTATCGGAACAGGAGGAAAAACTTCTCCAGTGTGAGAGTGCCCAAGCCCTGCAGCAGGCTCTCCAGAGAGTTGGAGGAGTGGTGTTCTCTGGAGAGATTCCAAACCCACCTGCACATTGTGATTCAGGGCAACATGCTCTGGGTGGCCCTGTTTTAGCAGGGTTGGACTAGATGATATCCAGAAGTTCCTTTCAAGCTCATGCACACAGATTACACTTGAGGAATTCAGATCTCCTCACAGGATTATGCTTCAATTTCTTTCCCTTTGAGCTTACACCATCTGAAGCGTACTCTGGTTCAGCCAAAGTGGGGTGAGAAGAAAAGAGTATGCTACAGGTTATGGTTCCCTCACAGAATGATAGGGCTTGGGAGTGACCTCTGGAGATCATCCAGTCCAAAGCCCCTGTCAGGGCAGGCTCATCTAGAGTGAGCTGCTGAAGACAGGCAGGCTTTGGATGACTCCACAGATGAAGACTCCACCACCTCTCTGGGCAGCCTGGCCCAGCACTTCACCACCCTCAACAAAGTTCCTCCTCACGTTTACATAGAGCTTCCTAAGTTCAAGTTTGTGCCTGTACCTCCTGTACCTCTTGTGCTGTCATTGGGCACCACTGAGAGAAGCCTGGCCCCATCTTCCTGACATGAAGCCTTTAAATAATTTTAAGCATTGATAAGATTTCCCCTCGGCCTTCTCTAAGCTAAAAAGCCTCAAATCCCTCAGCTACTCTTCACGAGCGAGATGCTCTAGTCCCCTGATCACCTTCATAGCCTCATCTGCACCAGTTCTACTGCTGATGCAATCACACGACAATCCTAACATAGATCAGTTAAAAACAGAGCAGAGCAGCTGGTGGGTGGGAGTGGGATTCCAAGAGGTACTTCTGAATTTTTCTGTTCAGCCACCATCACATTGCACGCTTGGTCTGGAATGAGGATACAAAACTAGCTCCATCAGCAAAATGGAGGTGGCGGCAGAACATGTGGCAGAAACTTCTGGAAGCGGCTGTAGGGCTGCAACACAGAGGCAGACTAAGCTCTGCTTTCAGACCTGAGCTTCACGAGCCAAGGATGGTCAGGATGCAGTTTGCCACCCTGTCAGCCAAGTCCACCCGCCTGCATTCTCCTCTGACATTTACCTCTGACATTTGCATGTTTGCTCCCTAATTGAGTACTTCAACAGAAGAGCAGAAAATCCTGCTCGGCAAAGAAAAGGGAACTTCTGTTTGCTTGTTGGCTGGATTAAGTGGCTGAAGAGGGCAAGACAAATGTCAAAGCCAGCAGAGAGAGAGAGAGAGAGAGGCTGCTGAGAGGGATGCAGGTTAGCTGGGAATCCTCCATCTGCATCCTATTCCTGTCCTCATCCATCAGCAGGAACGGAAAATGAAAACTCCCCCAGTCTGGCTGCTTAAGTTTCCGAAATGTGTATTAATTTTTACACCGTGTCTGTTGAGTGAAATCGATTCTAATAATGCATTTTATACCGAGTGCCTGTGGGGACACTGTCTCCAGGTTTACACCCCAGCAGCACCACCCTCACCCCGGTTACACACCCTACAAGTACAGCTGCAATGCAGTAGCAAAAAGCAAAAAAAAAAACCAGATACCACTTGGGTTGGCATTTAACCTTGTCACAGGAGTGCCTTGAATCTGAATGACTAAAATTACACTGTTTAACATCAGAATTGTGCACAGCAGTTTTGCAGGCTAACATGCCCAATCCAGCATCATCAGGAGAAATCCTTTTTCATGCAGATTTCAGCGAGTTCTCTTAACCTATTACAGCAAGTGCTGCAGCACATCTTCCTCACAGATGCCTTATGCAAAGAGTAAAGCACTTTTTCCTTACTGGAAGTAGTCATTTCCTTCCAGTGCTAAGGAAGTGGAACTCACTCTTTTCAGTGGTATTCTTTGTAACAAAATAAAAGGGAGAAACATGAAGCTAAAATCTAGTGGGAGGTGCCCCTGTCTACGGCGGGAGGTTGGAACTAGATGATCTCTGACATCCCTTCCAACCTAAACCATTCTATGATTCTACAAATCCACAAAAATCCAAGAAACTTCCCTTTGTATTTTCCTATTTTACATAGTAGAACATTTCAAAGTAGAAACGGAGGTGCTGTAATCAGACGTTCTCAGGCAGCCCCTTAAGTAGCAATCAAAAACTAATTAAGCAAGCAGAAATAACAAACACACTCCCCCCCCCCCAAAAAAAAAAGAAACAAACCCCAAAACAAACCCACAAGCCACACTAAAATCCAAACCTCAACAACAAAAACACACACACACAAAAAGGAAAACTAAAAACCATCAAAAGAGCATCCTAACAATCCCAAAGACTTGGCAAAGGCTCTGGGTAGAAGCTCAAGGTCGTATGAGCTGTTTGGGATATTCGGTGCAGACAGCACCATTATCTGAGACACAAACATCATCATCTCTGCCCCCTCAGTTCAAGCTCTTAATCCTTTTTTTTTTTTTTTAAAGCTGAAATTAAATATCCAGTCTGGCTAAAGGGTAACATTTACTGAAGCAAAACTGACAGTACTGCAGCACAACAAACTTTCCCAAGAAATTGGGTCTTTTCCATACTGCAGTATCAGACTGAGGGTCTGCACTTCTGCTCCTGACTTCCAAGTCCACAACCAAGATGTTCTGCTCTGAACCACAGATTTTTCTGTTGTTACCAGCAGGCTGGAGGCATCTCTTTATTCACTAATTTGAATGCCAATTAAAGAAGAAAAGCCAGCCAGAAAAGGGGAAGCCTCATAAGGAAGACCAACTGAGCTTCAGAAGGTTTAAACGAATCCACAGCTGGTATCTGCACTCTGAAAGCTTAAGTAAATAAAACCAAAGCCAACACAGGTCTCTATAAATCATTTTTATGAACCCTTTTCTCTACTGCCAGTTCACCCACTCTTCTCCAAGACAAGTCAGTCAGTGCCTAGAAGCAGTGGAAGAACCTCCACAGAATCATAGAATCAGCCAGGTTGGAAGGGACCTCCAGGATCATCCAGTCCCATCCAATGTCACTAAGTGCTCCGTCCAGTCTTTTCTTGAACACCTCCAGGGATGGTGACTCAAACTACATCTGCAGCAAGCTGAGGGTGGAACGTGGCTCCTGCTGTCCTTAGCCTCTCCTTAATTTACCCAGTCACCTCCTCCTGCCTTCCTTTGCCTGCCCAAGTTTACCCAACCCTGTGGTGAGCACAGGAAAACAGACTTCAAGTGAAACCAAACAACTAAATCCATAGTTTTCTGCTAGTTTACACCCCCAAATCAATTCATGGTAGGTCCACCAGCAGGTGGGAGCACCAGTCAGGGAAGGATGAGCACAGCTGGGTCATCTCAAGCTCCAGCCAGCTCCCGCACTGTCATTTTCAGATGTTAAATTCCTCCCAAATTAGGGCAGGAAGGCTTTTTTTTTTTTTTTTTAATATACATGCAAT